>VYXH01005877.1:3684-30377 GCA_013397275.1 Burhinus bistriatus | reverse complement strand
GAGGCGGCCGGGCGGGAGGGGGCGCGGTGGCCCCGCGGAGCGGAGCGGCCCCGCCGCCGGAGCCCGCTGTCGGTCGGGGCCGTCGGTGCCGCCCAGCCGGCTCGGGCTGCCAGCCCGGCTCTCGGGCTCGTCCCGCGGCGGCTGTGCCGGAGCCGGCCCCCTTTCCCCCGCGCTGCCCCAACGTTATTAGCCCCTTGCTGCCGGCTGGGTCACTGGTGACTCCCCCGCTGCCCTGCTTTTTCTGCCAAGACCGACGTCCGGGTTTCCTCCGGTACCGTCTTCAGGGGCGACGCGGGGCTGCAGGCGCGGAGGGAGGAGCGGGGGGCTGGCCGTGCCCGTCTGCTCCGCACCGGGCGCCGTGGGCACCTGCCCCTGGCTCCCATCGCTCGCCCGTCGGACGAGCGCGGGGCCGAACGCGCTTCTCCCTGCCTTCGAGCAATGTTCCGGGTTTGTAAAGTCGCTGCTGAACTTTGGAAGACTGTTTGTGAACGTATTTAGAGTCCAGGCTTCAGAACCGATCTCCTTAGTCCCTTAGCAGCAAAGTGCTTAAATGTGCGCTTTTGCTGTGCACGCAGGAGAGCCCGGTTGAGAGCAAAGAGGTGACTCACGGCTGGCGGTGTCAGTGCCGAGAGACAGCTGTAGGACTTGTTTGCACTGGAGAGCACATTGCCAGTTTCCATGTTTGTATCTTTACATACCCTTGTCTACGACTTTACTAGATTTTATGGGGCTGCGCGCTCAGGCTTTCTCTCCGCCGGAGCAGAGGTGGCGTGGTGGGGGCTCACATCCTGATGTTGGGCAGCTCTCCGGCACGGCTCCGTGGTACTGAGCTGTGTGGTCAGGCACTGCTCCTGGAGGCTGGATTTACTGATCTGCAGGATCTGTTCTGGTGCTGTATTCCTGCGGGCTTTAAAAGAAATGGGAAAAGCTGCCAGTGATGTGACACTGTTAAACCATGCGATTTATGATGGCTTTTTATTTAGTTAACGCAGATAAAGAGGCTCTGACAACTTGCCTGTCTATTAATATTGCACATCTGTATATGTTTTATGATTAATTACTCTGTATCCTGGAAACAAATGTTAAACTGAGACCTTGAGTTCTTTAAGAAGAACTGGGAATTATTTTGATAGGATACTACCCAGGACAGGTATTTCAGAGTCGTTTTCTCTTTTTTGATTCAAGGCTTTCTGAGGAAAGCAGCCTTGTCTGAGAACTAGCTTTCAGCAGAATGCTTCTGTCTCTACAATGCATCTCTAGTAATATTTTGTTTATTCTAGCAAAGGGTGAAAGCTTCCCAGCTGGTCAGCATGTTTAGGAGAGACTTGAGACCTGATGCTTTGTTCTTCATCTTTCTGGTGAGTTTTACAGTATTTTTATAATTTGAGTATTTGAGATCATATTAACGCTTTGTATGAATGTTACAAAACATTCTCTCCAACAGGTCAGTAGTCTGTCCAGGAGTCTGTTTGTCTTTGCAGCCCTTGCCAACAATCAGACTTCTAAAGGTTAGTATTTTTATCGGTACTTCTGTATGTTTTTACAAGCAATATTCAGCACAAAGAAACAACATGTAAAAAGGTGTCCAGTGGCAGAATCAAAGGTAAAACACTTTTTCTGATACCCTGTTTTGTGGTTGAAATTGTATTTGCATAGCTAAGTATTTGCTTGGCTAACTATGAAATTACTGTCTAAAATCAGCTGCTCGTCTTTGTGCCACTGTAACTGCGACCAAACCAGATTATTTTGTGCTTGCAAATTGCATCTGCAAATGCAGAAGCTGGTAGGGGCTGGGAAGTGGGGCTAAAATGAGAGAATTTGCTTATACATAACTGCTTTGAACAAGCTACCCCGAGGGCAATCCCTGGGCATACCACAGTGAGCTGTTTCTTTGGACGGAGCTTGGTTTGGTGTGTCCCACAGAAGCGTGCCCAGCTCCAGCCACAGGCCAGCAGACTCACATCTGTCCCTCATTTTAGGTCCAATATAGTCTGGGCTTTTCTGTCACACTGTGCCCACTGAACATCCCGAGGGCTGGGTACGGGGTGCACCAGGCAGTATTTGTAAATGCTAGGGGATGCTGCAGGAGACTGACCCACGAAAGTGGGTTGGAGAGGCTTTCTGTTTCTCCACATGGTGGGTGTCTTTCTCCAGGTTTTGCTCCTGTCACGGTTGAGACCTCGAGACACATGTATGAATATGTGGCCATGGCTTTGGACTGGTGGCATGC
Organism: Burhinus bistriatus; assembly: GCA_013397275.1. NCBI lineage: Eukaryota > Metazoa > Chordata > Aves > Charadriiformes > Burhinidae > Burhinus > Burhinus bistriatus. The sequence goes on along the minus strand of VYXH01005877.1, from coordinate 28,147 downwards.
AGACAGATACTGTGAACAACGCTTTGCTCAGTTGCTTTTTGAACCCCAGGATGGTGAGCGAGCTTCCTTTAGCAAACTGCTGCAGTCCCACCGCATCAGAGGTTCTGTCTGGCTAAATGAAAGGGATGGTGTCCTGCACAAGCCAAAAAGGAGACGTGAGTATAAGTGGGCTTGGACCATTTGGAGACGTGTTCACTGCTGGATCCTTTTCATCCTGAAATCAATCTGACTGGAAAAGTTGTCACTCATTTTTTATTGTCACTGTGGTAACACCTGGGACCTCTAGTCACAAGCTGGGACTGGCAGCGTGAACAACAGTGATCCCAGGACATCAACTGGTCACTGTCAAGATTTTTTAGTGCATTGCAACTGAAGGGAGTTGCAAAGCAGATCCTCTGCTCTGTCTTCCTGTACCATCTCCCTGTAAAGCAGGTCTGGCTTTGCTCAGCCTCGCCATTTGTGACCTGCGGGTCCTGCAGAGCCATGGTGTTAGAGACAGGACCAGGAGAATGGGTGTTCCCCAGCAGCAAGGCAGCAGGTGCCTCAAAGGTCTTATTTGACTATGCTCTTGGTTGCTATAGCATGGGATGCTTGGGAACATGCTGATCCTTCCATATTCATTGTTTGCAATCCTATTTGCTAGAAAACTAAGTTTCTGGAAATTACACTTGCTGAAATGATGCAGTCTCAGCTTGCCTGCCTTCCTGATCCCCTCCAGGGATGGGGGAGGCAGAAGCCTCGCTGCATGCTTACAGGATGTCCTTGCCTGCAGGGTCCATGAGTTCTTAGCCTGAGTAGGAGGCACACGAAAATGATGGTTTCATCCCCGTGGAAGATGAGCAGGCTTTGGGCCATGCTTCTTCCTTTATGCTGGCTGAAATTTCTCCTTCTAGGGGACCACATTGTACCAGTCCTGGTATTCGGAGACAAAACAGACACAAAATACGTGAAGGTGCTCTCTGACTTCCCGCAACTGCCTTCTGTCACAGCCTGTGCCCACCTCCAGTGGGACACCAGGAGCCAGGAGATTGCTACCATCTTCTCCTATGCTGTGCCAGCTTTTATTAACGAGTTCCAGCTGCGTGGCTTTGTTGATGAGGAAGGCTTTGTTCGATTTGCTCTTATAGTCCACGGGCACCATTCCCCATACCTGCCCGTGTTCCGTGCTGATGGACAGTGGCATCACTTCTGCGTGACCTGGCAGCAGGAAAACGGGACCTGGGCCATCTATGCCGATGGTAAAAGGAGGGCGTCTGCCAGTGGTTTGTGTGCTGTGGGGCCGTCTGCCCCCCAGGCCATCTACGGCCAGGGGACTTTCATAATTGGGCAGGATCAAGATTCCCTGGGGGGCACCTTCAGGGAGAAAGAGTCCTTCAGTGGGAACATCACCGACTTGCACATCTGGCAGAAAGTCCTCAGTGCGGCGCAGATTGAGAAGGTTCGGTCGTGTTGGGTGGTAGAGCAAGACCTTGTATTTGGGTGGAGCTCAAACACTCTGGAGGTTGAAAGCACCATTCAGGAGGTGACCGCACAGTTTCTTTGCCCAGGTAAGTCTCATTCCCCTCGCTGTGTCAGCTCCCTCCTGCAGTGGGGGGGTCAGAACGTAGGGATGGTTGAAGAAGCAAGTCCTGTCCTTAGGGAATTTGGTGTAGTTTGTAGAACGATGCTTCTCCTTTGGGAAGGAAAGCAGAAGCACGCTCAGAGCTGGGCTGGGCAGTTCACAAGTCGTACTTAAAAGCACAGTCATCACTAAACCCCTGGTCACTGAAGACCCCTGCAATGACCCTAGCAAAAACAGCTTTTCAGATGTCCTGGGCTAATTACAGGCTTTCTCTTCTACGGAGAGAAATGGCTTACTTGTCAGTGATGCTGTTTCCTGAGTTTGCACACCCGGTGCTTTGACGCTCTGCTGGGAGGAGGGATTCAGTCTCCCAACCAGACTGGTGTGACATTACTGATAAATCACGAACTCGGGACCTGGCACTGCCACCTCCTCCGAGTTCCTTCTGGAGAGGATCTACCAGGCGGGTCGGGAGCAGTTTCTGAGCCCCGTCCCTGCTCTCCTCTGGCTCTGGGGCTGCTGAAGGAGCAGTCCACAGCTTTTGTCTTCATCGGAGTTTGTGGATTGCTTGCAGGAAACCTGCTGGGGATGGTGTGTCTCTGGGGGACCAGGGCCTTCTGTTTGTGTGTGTTTCCACAGGGCCTGTTGAGGAATGCCGAGTTCTTGAAGTTGGCAGCAGTGGATTCAGTTACGCATCTTGTTTGCAGTCTTTGCCTTTTATCTGTCGCTACAGAAAGGGTACAGCATCCGTTATTTATTTACTCACTACTTCCATGGCATTCACTCGTGGAGGTCCTAGCTAGGATGATGGCCAGTGTTGGGGAGGCCTCATGTCTGCTCTGAAGAGATCGCATGCAAAACCTGCTGTAGCTGTGACTTTGCTTCAGTTGCATGCACTCTGACAGGTTATTTTGCTATTCTGCAGTTAAGCAGTGGCTGTACGCATTCCATGGCTTCTGGATGCAATGCTGTAGAGTGCCTCCCAATCCAGGCATCTCCAGACTCGTTGGCCTGGGGGACATGGGGAGGAGGCAGAAAAGTGTTAGACTGTCTTTCCAGACAGGATCTTGTACTAGAAATAAAATACAGCTATGAAGTCTCCTTGTCCTGACTGTCCTACAAACTTACCCACCATCTGAGGACCATTCCCCAGGCTTTGAACGTGGCATGTGTTAACCAGGCTGCTAGACACCACAACAATGGTTATGCTTTTGTTTTATTCTCAGATGCATACCGACAACTGAAAAAAGCTCAGCTGGAACCCAGCCATTCGCTTGTTGGCCGTGTGAATACGCTTGCAGAGAGGACTGTGGTGAGTCCTGCGGCCCCAGCAGAGGCAGCTGACACTGGGAGCAGGCGGGAGCTGTTGGGGTGGACTTGCTGGCACCTACTGATGTTTGAGGTCACTTTGCCAGCAGTTATGCCTATGGCCTTTTCTGAGCTGGTGTCGGAGAGTGTGACCGATACAGCTGTAACTCGTGCTGTGATCAAGTAAGCAAAGTGTTGCTTCAGGTTGACTCCTCTGACTGAGGTTGAGAGGCTGGACAAGAGAGTCCAAAATGTCAAGGCAGATCTCGTTCCCCTAAGATATGCCTGGTTGGCCAAGCAGGTGTCCTCACACTAGCAATGACATGCAGGGCATTGCTGAGGCATAGCTGATGGTCAGGCAGAATCAGCACTCTGCACTGAACTAAAACATCTTTTCCTTGGCAGATTCCTGAGAACGTCTTCACAAGTGATGTCCAAGACATGAACCTCTCTGTTGCTGTTGGTGCTCTTGATGTCTTGGCAACTGTTCTGAGGGAAGCAGAGACACCTGTGCTGGAGTCATCTGACCTCCTTGTGGTGCTTCAGTTACTAAAGCAAGTTTCTGATGTGGAAGTCCAGGAGGGAGAGGAGCTGGAGATGTTGGAGCAGTTGGGCCAGTATTACGTGGAAGTGATTGAGTTAATCTTGGAAGAGCAGAATATTGAAACGTGGTCATCAGTTAGCCAGGTAACAGTGTCACTGGCGGTCTGGCTGCTGTGTTCATCTGTTCATCTTGTTGTGTGTGCAGCTCCTTGGCCTGCTGTATGACCACAAGCTGAGGACCTGTCCTTGCATGGTCACACCTAGCCTTTCTGGCCGTATTCTGGACCTTGTGAAAATGCTGCAAGCATGGGCATGGAGCCTCTTTGACAGCTCAGAAAAGAGCCAGTTACCTTACTGTTGCCTCATTTGTTGGAGGTGCTAACAAGTTCTTCTGCAAACAAGTGCAGCCAAACGGTGCCTTCCTTGCAAACCCCTCCAGTGGTTGTCTCAGCTCTCTTCAAGCTTCTCCACTTTGTCAGCCTGGATTTACAGGATTACACACAATTTGCAGATTCCCAATGCTTTGTAGATTCTTTGCTCCCACATCCTGCTGTCTCTGGCAGGGCAATGCCTTTCACTTTATAGTTTGTTGTATTTTCCGTGGGTGGGCTGCCAAGGAGCTATCTGTCATCAGCCCCCACGCTGTTCAAAACATCGCCAGGCTTTGTGTGAGGGATTTCCATCACCCCACCCCCGTTAGGATTCTCTCCATTAGCTTCTTCTCTTCTCACATGGGTCTTTTGTGTCTGTTGTATGGTCTGCACTCTCCACCTGTCTCTGGGAAATGTGTGACAACGTCTGGCCTGGCCAGTGCTCCAGGAACCAAGCCAGGGACCTCCAGAGACAAAAGGATGCTGAATAGTTCAGTTTACCTCATCGCTTAGAGTTGCTTAGGTCTCCGTGGCCACAATTACTCACAGCTTCTCGATAGTGGCATAAAACCAGCTCTGGCCCAGGGTAGCTGGTGCAGCAGATGTATCTGCTGAAGGAGAAAGGGTTTGAGTTTGTGTACTACAGGGGTAGCACTTGTGCTGCCCAACACACACGGGACCTTGAGTCATGGGGCCAGTCACCTGCTGCCCCTGCAGCAGTGGAGTCTAGTTCTGGGTGAAACCTTTTCCAGGAAGAGAGGATGGTTGTTCTACAGCTTTGCAAAAATCAGGAGTCAGGTCTAAAACTCTACTTTCTTTCCAGAAGCTTATTTAATTGTTTATTTCCATGCTGTTTTATAATGACCATCAAGTTTCCCTCATTGCCAGTCTTGTCTCCATTGCTGAAGGAACTGGGAACATCCTTTATTGAAGAAATCAAAGAAAAGTGAAGCAAAAGCCTTGAGTTCCAACTTCTCTTTTTCTGCCAAGAACCAAGCATTTAAGAAAACTCTTGTGAGCTGTGGGAAGTGTAAGCTGGTGGTGCAGGTGCTGATTTCCTTTGCTCTCTCCGTGTTTGCAGGTTATCAAAGGGCCCATGGCTGTTGTTGAGCTCTGTGACAGAATGGTGTCACACTTAGCCCCACTGCTGACTGCAGGGAGGACAAAGATCACGATCCATCATGGGAATGTCGGTGAGTGGCACCAATAGAGCTTGGGGAGGGCATCTCACCGGGACCCAGCCTAGTCATCCCATCTGGTTCCCAGCCCGAGTACACTTCTGGCACCTCTCCTCCTCTGGCTCACCTCTTGCTAACCCTACAGCTTCTCCCCATTTCCTTCATGCAGAAGTGTCACAGGGTGGGAGACATCTCTCACACTGAGGATTGTAAGAGGGTTGTAAGAAACCTTTGGAGGCAGGAGACAAACTGAGCCCAGAAAGGGATCTGTCTGCTGCTGCTGTGGGTCTTGGCTGGGGTTCTAATGTCTTTGTGGTACGTTGCTGTAGCAGTAGCTCTAGAGGAAGGCTGAACCCTGGTTCAGTACCTGATTTTGCCTCTTCCACAGGGATGGAGGTCAGGAAGCTGGAGCTGAGCGGACAGGGGCTGAGCAGTGAGGCATACCTAGTCCAGAGCCCTGAGAAAGGCAGGCATGACCTCATTGAAGTTCCCGCAGAAGAAATGCAAAGACTGAAAGCCAGAGGTAGGTTATGATGCCCGTACTTCCCTGGGTCTCCCCATGCCACTTCTGCGGTATCTTCCTTAACGTCAGGAACTCTTCACCCTGCACACATGCAGTCTGGAGAAGTGTGGGGAGGAGATGCCCGTGGTGAAAGGGAGATGGGCTGGGGGGGAGAGATTATCTACAGCCTGTCTACAGGCACAGCTTGGAGCTGCGGGTGCCCTGGTCCCCCAGTATCACAGCCCCAGTTTAGGGCAGCGGTGCTGACACAAGGGCTCCTCAGAGCTGCCCTGTGTGCTTGCACCCGTCCTGCAATGCCCTCTCTGCCCAGGTCTCCGCAGAGTCATGGTGAAAAACATGTGGTTTGGCTACGGCTCCCTGCAACGCTGCCTGTCCGGTGCTGGCAGCAGTGCTGTCTTCCAGGACGTGGCTGCCTCTGATGGAGGACAAAAGTGAGTGAAACAGAAACCCCCCCTGCACCCCAGGGCTGCCCTCTTAGCACCACAGGAGAATTCATTTCCAAGTCTGCGTTGAATCTCTCAGTGCCTCCGTTTTGGGGTCGCCTCCACTCTGCTCCATCCCATCCCGTTTGTCCTTGTCCCTGCTTTCTCCAGTATGCAGAAAGAAAGTATGCAGGAGACTGGGCAATGGGAAGGGGCTCCCAGGTCAGGGCTTTGGGGAGGCAGAGGCCCTTGGCACACCTCGGCCCCGGCCGTGTGGTGGGGCCGCCTGTGTGCTGTGGTGCACCGCGGTGTCTCTTCTGCCTGCCTCCGTCCCCCTGAGGTGATCTGCTCTGCCGGGGTGGGCTGCAGACGGGGCCTGCGGGGCTGCTGCAGGGTCCCCTGCGGCTGGGGCAGAAGCTGGTGGAGCCCCGGTGCCTGCGCAGATGGCGGGTGGCAGAGCGGGCGGCGGGCAGAGCCCTGCTGCTCCCGGGAGCTCTCTCAACACTAGGTGGGGATGGCAGCCCGCACATCCCGGCGCACGCACCGCTCCTTCGCTGGGCCCTTGGCTCGGCCGTTGCGCTGCTCAGCTGCCAGCCCCTTGGGATGCTCCAGTGCCTCACCTGGACGGTCACCTCCTGCCGTCACGGCGGGAGAGGTGCCGTTTTCTGTTTGCCAGGTAATCTGAGGTACTTTCTGCCCTGTGCCTCTGCTGGCGGCACTGAAGCACTCCAGAAGTGGCTCCGGAACTCTCCGGCTGCCTCATATAACGTGAGGTCCTCTTTTCTCATGGTTCCTGTGCCTGTGAGCAGCATGCTTTCCCTGACAGGTACCTGAGCACCACGGTGGGCACTGCTGTCATCTCATCCGCTCTGCTCAGCGACTACCAGGAGATTAGCACATCTGTGCGCTACCGCCTGCAGCACCGTGTCCAGGTACCCTGCGACGGGGCTGTGCTTCCCAGCCGCCTGCCCCGCCAGCAGCGTCACGCAGTCTGACCCCGCAGGCTGTGCCCAGCCTTGGCCCAAGGTCCCCAGAGCTCTTGGACTTAGGGGTGTCCCATGCCCAGGTCTCTCACCTCGACTCCTGTTTCCCTGGGGAGGTGTTTGTCCTGTGCTGACAGACCTTGTTGCAGCGAAGTGAGTGAACTGCATCGGTCTGCATGCAGTACATGCATGGCTGCGTAATCTCTTCTTCTCCCTCTCTGCCTGCAGGACCTGCCCAGTAAGCTGGTGGGGCCCATCTGTGCCTTCTGGAACTTCAGCCTCAGGTGCCTTGTTTCAGTTTGGGTCCCCAGATTTATGAGCTTTTATTTCCACTGGAAAGCCAAACATAACAATATAAATGTAATGGTAAAGGTAGGGATCGGTAATTCTTTGCCTGCTTTGCATGCTGGCACCCTCTATCTGCTGGAGTAGAGCGCTCTCCTGGGAAGATTTCCTTTGGAAAAGTCACTCACAAGCAAGTGACCTTTAATGAGGTATATACAAATAAAATGGAAAGCCCTAGTTAATTATGATTGTTGCCTGCAACAAAGAAGGATTGGTCCAAGATATATAGCACAACAGACGTGCAGGACTCCCAGCGTCATAAATACTGCTTGGCACTGAGATGTGTTTTTGCTGAATGTCACTGCAGTGAGAGCACTGAGACTGTAATATATTATGGATTGGTAATTAAGTCATTCAAGTGCAGAAAAACTCCGCAGAGTCCCAGTCTTGTAACAGGCATGTATCAGTTTGGGGAAAGTGGGAAGAGGGTGTTTTTGGAAGCAGCTGGTTACTGCATAAACAGTTCCACTAGCCCTGCTCTGAATTTGATCCTCCCGTGATCTCAGCAAACCTGCTGAGACACAGGATGAGCCACAGTCCATGTGAAGACCTGTCCCTGATATCCTTTTCTACCTCCTTTCAACTTTGCTTCTTCTGGGAGAATGAAATTCCCTTAACACCTTGGCTTTCTGTTGCAGTGGATGGTAATTTTGTGTGTTATCTCTGTTTTTTGCTGCATGTTAGCCCAGATGCTGGTGGGATGTGGTCCACAGCCGGCTGCTCTGTGGTGACATCTCTCCTGGACTCCACTGCCTGTTTTTGCAACCACACCACGAATTTTGCTGTCCTGCTGCAGGTGTATGAGATGCAGGTGAGCGAGGAGCCTTTCCCTGCCGCTCTGTGGGGTGAGTGCCAGAACTGCAAGCAGTCTGTTGTTAATTTGTGGGGATTTTGTGTCTTCTGTTGTTTCATAATTGGGGCAGAGGACCACCAAGGAGGAGCTCACACTGCAGACCTTGACTTTTATTGGATGTGGAGTTTCCTTCTGTGCCTTGATAGTTACCTTCATTTTATTCTTGGCAGTTGGGTAAGAAAAGTCCAGACACTTGTAGCCTTCTCTGTATTTTTTGTTTGATATTTTGCTTCAGAACAAGTATACAAACAAGGTATCCTTTGTCAGCGTGGGGTGATGCAGGTGCACGGAGAGGGGCTGGGGAGCTGCATTGGTGGTCGGGGGCTGAGGGAGGGAGGGAGGGAGAGAGGGGAGCAGTTGCCGTTGGCTAGGGAGGGGGTGCCGTGCTGGTTGTTCCTGTGGAGGTGCTTGTATCAGCTGTGCACACACCTGAGTGTCCCTGGGAAGGTTTTTATCTATGACTAACAGCGTTTACCATAAAAGCTGCTCTGCTAGAGTTAATTTTTATAAAATGAATGGAGCAAAGACTATTTTTTCAATTGCCAACCCTTCTGTGGCACTTGGCAAGCACAGACATCTGCCTTGTGAGCACGGCAGTGGCTCCCTCCACCTCCTCCTCGCTGCCTGTTCCTTAGAGCACTGGCCAAGGTCCGAGCAGCCCTACCCAAGCACGTCCCCAGCAGCACGTGCTTGCACAGCAGGGCAGCCCCTTGCCTCTTCAGACTGTCGTCTTTGCAGTGAGTAGCAGAGAGATCGCAGGTCGCCCAGGCAGGTCTGCACAGCCCAGCAAGCACAAGTAAGAACACACGCTCCCTTTCATTTGATGGCAGCTGAGGGCTTCCTCTCTCCGTCCTCAGTGTCCCCAAGAGTGAACGAACAACTGTGCACAAGAACCTGATCTTTGCATTAGCTGCAGCAGAAGCTCTGCTCATGTTCAGTGAATTGGCCAAGACCAACCAGGTGAGCTCAGCGGAAAGTGTCCTGTTTGTCCAGCAGGACCAGGCCTGCTCAAGAATTATTGTCAGAGCAAACGGAACAGAAGCGTAATCCCTTTTATTAATGTCTCATTAGTTACCTGTAACTTGCATCTAGGAAAAAATTGTGTCTCTGTGTTTGGAGATACGCATTGTGCAATAGGTCAGGAAAATTCACCTCTTTTTTCTGACAGTTTGTTTCTGACAAAAAAATCCTTCAGGAAATGTAAGTAGTTCTAAAACAGCAACATACAGTTCTGTCCCCTTCTGTGTCCTCTTCCACATCCCAGGGCTGGATCAAGCAGCTCTGAGATGAGAGACCTGCAAGGAAAGTCCAAGAACTGCAGGAAAAGATGCTCTCGGTTCCCTCTGGTGTGGTTTGAGATGGTCACACAGATGACATGAGTGTGAGCCGCAGCAGCTGGACTAGTCATGTGTTGCAATTTTAAGAACTCTTCCTGTTGCTTGTGGATGTTTAAATACATTTCTGCACATTCTGCAGCATAACTTGCAGGTTGCTCTCTTCCTCCTGACCGTGCACACTCAGAAGCTCCCAGAGGACTCGTCCTCCTGAAAAGGCGTGTGATTTCTCTTCTCTCCAGGTGGTGTGTTTCACGGTCACTGCCTTCCTTCATCTCTTCTTCATGGCAGCCTTTTCATGGATGCTGGTAGAGGGGCTTCTCCTGTGGAGCAAAGTGGTAGCAGTCAACATGAGTGAAGACAGGAGAATGAAGTTCTACTATGTGACAGGCTGGGGTATCTACAGACTCCTCTGCGTTGGGCACTCAGAAAAATGGGTCAATTTTTTCTCTAGCAAAAGTTTCAATAGGAGAGATTCCAGAATGTTTGGTTTGATTCAGTATGCGAGTCGGGTACCGCTGCTCTGCAGAGACATTCTAACCTTTATGTGTCAAATTGCCAGTCTTGGAATATTAGTTAAAAAGCATTTCTGTTATTTTTCTAAAACCAAGAGTTCAATACAAAAAAAATGAAGAAGAAAGTTTATGGTAAGTTCTTGTTCTTGGAGAGCGTTACTGCTGTCTGATAATAATCAAAATATAAATATGGTCAGGGCTAAGCACGCTTTATTCTGAGTGAACCCTTTAGGGACATAGAATTCATTTGAAGAAGCTGAGTTTCATATCAAAGAGGAGCCTCTTCAGGTCAGTGCTCCTTGCAAAACACACCCCTAGTTGGACATCGGACAACTGGTTCAAATATTTTGGATTGTTTTATGCCTTTGATTGTCCATTTCGTTAAAAAAGCAATCTGAGGAGTAAATGGCTTTGATCAGGATGCAGGACTTGGAATGTTTTATACCTAGGAGGGTGATGCTGACAGCGTATAAATCTGGTCTTGTAGAGCTTGGACAGATTTCAGCGGCAGTAAATTGATGTTTCTCGTGGGGTTTCAGAGGCTGAGCTGGCTCACGCTGGAGCATGTCTGGTCACGGGGGTTTTGAAGCAATTGTCTAGAGCACAGCTGACCTGCATGGGCCATCTCTGCTTTTCCTGGGGTTTAATTTGTGCTTTTTTTCTGCAGGCCTTCCAGTCGTTATCGTGGGCGTGACCCTTGCAACTTCCTTTAACAAGTATGTGGCAGACAATCATTGCTGGCTGAACGTTCAGACCAACGTCATCTGGGCCTTTGTTGGGCCTGTTCTCTTCATCCTGGCAGTAAGTGCCAAAACCTGCCGGGAAGGTGTGATTCCTTCATGTCTGGTTTTAGGAAGGTGTTGCAAAGTCAGGGGTGTCAGCACTTCTCTAGCTGAGGTGCTTGCTCGCAGGGCTCCTTGTGCCTGCTGCTTTTATAGGAGAATTTTTGTTATAAATATATATATACTTTCACAACACAAATAAATCTCTTTAACCAAAGCAGCTTTTTTAGAGAAAAAAGTGCTTTAAGAAAATGTTGCTGACCAGTTCTTGTATTGGCTGTTAAATTAGGAATGTAGATAAATGTGTAGGTTGACTGTGACGTTGCCTTAGCTAAAGGTCTGGTTTTAATATGGGAACATCTACGTCCTTGAAGTAGTATCAGTATCATTAGACAACATAGCAGCAGAGAAAGGTGCAATGTTTAAGGGGTCTAGAGTAGACGCTTAACAGGGCGTGCATTCTGTAGCAGTTTTGAGATAAGTTTTATAGATGTCATGGTTGTGTGGATAGGTCTATGGAGTATTTTACTCACTGCTTTCTCAGGAGTGATACGTTTCTCCCCAAGTTCTGACACTTAGATATTGCGTTCCCAGCAGAAAAGTCTCACGCCAGTGGAGCTGAGATTACAGGAAGTGACTGGGTCCGATGGCTCTTCTCTGACAGGTGAACACCTTCGTGCTGTTCCGGGTGGTGATGGTGACTGTGTCCAGTGCTCGCAGGAGATCAAAGATGCTGACGCCCAACAGCAGCCTGGAGAACCAGATTGGAATTCAGATATGGTGAGCAGGGAAGGGTTTTCCCAGCCGTGGCTGCTCTGGGTGTGAAATGGTGGAATTACTGTTAAGCTGAGAGTCTTCACGTTGGCGAAGTGAAAGACCATGAGCTGGGGGAGTCAGGGCAGAAAGCATTTTCTCCTCCAGGGTAACTGTGCATCTCCTGAAGATAGTTTGTGTGCTCTAATGCCTGTACCGCTGAGAAGCCCAGCCAGCACTTTCAGCCTGGGGAACCTGGTGCTAGACCCCCACATCTGCATTCACACTCCTAATTCTCACCACTTTGGGTCAGGAGACCCTTGGCAGTGCCTGCTGAAATCAAAGCTACCCTGAGCCCGTTGGCATCACCAGGAGCAGCAATTTGGGCCTGGGAACAGCCGGTGTGAGTGCATTCCCATCGTCTGCAGCGATGATAGCGTGCGTGGGAGTGTGGGTCACGCTGCCGAACCACTGCCGAGCTGTCTGCACCTTCACTAACACCAGTCCGCTGTGCTGCTAAGCAGCTTGGTGGCAGACATGCAGATGTCCTGTAAAACATCAGCATAGGGAAGTGAGGTAGCAGCTTGGGGTGTTTCCAGGAACGCAGGGACCCAATTGCGTGCCCAGTTTCCATGGAATTTTATGGAGCTCTGAGCCGCGGAAGCAGCTTCTCTCTGCTTTGCAGTTTGAAGGGGTCATATCTGAATTTGTCTTATACCCGCCCCGTACTTAGCACTTGTGCGTGCCCCTCAGCAGGATGCCAGCTGCAGAGAGTGCTGGGGGTTTCTGTACGAGTTTGGGACTTGGTGGATTGAAAGTAATGCTGATGGGGATTTCATACAGGGGGAAGGAGAGGCGGTGTGGACTTCAGGAATCAGTCAATATAGAGAGACCTCTAAAAAACTGCTGCTTGAGTCATTACTTTATCATCTTCTGTGAATCTTTATTGTTGTTAGCTGGCGCCGGATACCCCTGCTAGACACGCATTGTTCCCCTGTATCATAAATAAATTTTCCCAAATTTACAGAAGCATGAAGATAGGGCATTGCTGGAGGGCAGGGTGACATCTATATGCTAATAAAACAAATACAAAAGCCCTCCTTGGAGCAGCAACTGGGGGGAAAATAGCTGTTTTCTCATGGCTAATGACGTCAAAGAGCTCCCTTCTTGCTAACTCTCAGTGATAAATACAGAGCAGGGCTGGCACACTGGGGGCTGGGAGGTGAAATGTTTTTTCCCCTCGTAACTAATTTTGTTTGCAAAGGAATTTGTTCGATAGCTACCATCTTGGGTGCCTCTTGGTGGACACATTGTCTGGAAGGCACTTGCTGGGGGAGGAGAGCCGTCTCCAGCACGGAGGAAAGTTTCTTCTGCAAGATACAGGCCAGGGCGCTCCTAAACCCGTGGAGCTCTTTCCGGGGCAGATCCACTCAGTGCTCTGTAACCTAGCGCAGATGCCCCAGGCAGACCATGGTGAGACCCCGGGCAGGGTTTGCAGAGCCAGGAGGGATATTTGGCAGGCTGGGGTGCTTTGCCGTGACACCCGTGCTCAGGGACGTGGGGCACAAAGGAACCCCCATGGAGAGCTGGTGGCTGGGAGGTGGGTGCCAGTGCACAGTGTTTTGGCTTTGAAATGCAGCCAGGTAACTCTGAGCAATTCTTCCTGACAGGGCCACAGCCAAGCCCGTCCTGGTGCTGCTGCCCGTGCTGGGGCTGACCTGGGTGTGTGGGGTCCTTGTCCACCTCAGCATCATTTGGGCCTATGTCTTCATCGTGCTGAACTCCCTTCAGGTGGGTCCTGTACCAGGTGGATCCTCACATCACAGCCAAGCAGGTGACTGCGGTTCCTTGTGCTTCAGTGTACCCTACCTGTCCTAATCGTCAGGGCCTTTTGTCAGCTCTGAAGCCCAGCCCAGCTTTCCTAAGCCACTGTGCTGTTTTGTCTGAGGAAACCAAGTTCACGCTCCCAAGATAGAAAATACCGCCAGGGAGACCTTGTTCATGTAATGGCCCTGCAGCACCAGTCTCTGGAGTGTCTTACTGGTGCCACAGCTTTCCAGTTCAAATCTGGTTTCTCGTGTTAGATTTTCTGACATCAGCATGGTTTCAAAATGACAATTCCAAACTGACGTGCTTGTAGGGAACTTCATTAGAGTTTTGATTTGGTCATTTAATGGATAATTAAAATGGTAACTGTCCAGTTGAATGGGGCAGACATCCCAGCTGCTACTTGAGCCTCATTCCTACAGGGTAGGGATGGGACGTATGTGCCAGCGTCACTGTCAGAATAGCGCTGTTCATGGAGAGCCTCTCAAAGGTCACGTCCAGCCATAGTGTGCTTGACTGCTGCTTGGATGGTGTGTGTTCTGGGATGAGTGCTTTTCGTCGGGTTCATGTTCAGACATACTTAGAGGTTGTGGCCCCAGAACTGGACAGGCAGAACCACCATCCCTTTGCCTGGAAGTCAGCTTTATTGCAGGGAGACGAGGGAAGAAGAATTAAGAATCAAGGACTGAAAATCTTTACCCCTGAAATCCGTATTGTCTGCAGCCATGCAGCCGCTCCCCAGGGATGCTCCCAGTGCCTGGTGAGAGCTGCACTGGAATCTGATGGGATGCAGGAGTGTTAGGTGGAACAGATTGCGATGTGGGCTGGTGATCCGCACAGGGAGGCTGGAAGTGTGTGTGCTAGCTAGCTAGCTCTGACTTGCAGGACCTTGGGTGAGTCATGTCATCTCCTTCAGCCTTTTCATTCCTCTTCAGGTAGCGTCATCTGGCTACATTTTTAAGGCTATTTGCTTGTCTTGGTGTCTTCCAGGGCCATGGCTGTGACTACTATACTTCAGAGTCATGTTGTTAATGTGTTATTATTAATAGGGATCTCTACAGGGCAGAAAGTAACCCTGGTGTGTAAAGCAATACTTAATATTTGCTTCTGAGTTTACTAATTGAATCAAAAGAGTTTAAAACTTTAACCAGCCTGTGTTGTGGTTAAGAGAGCAAAGCAAATTGTATTCGTCACAGCAGCTAGGAGCACTCAGTTCTGCACTGAGGTAGGACTGTTCCCAGGACCTCAGGTTATCTGAAACCCAGGGACACCTGGTGACAAAGAGTCCCAGAACGTGTGCTTGCCACCTGCGATTCAAAGCATCAGCCCCCTTGATGGCAGAAGCTTTCCAAACCTCGAGAGAAAGCAGCTGTAGATGGAGCTAGAGAAGCACTGAACTCCCCTGCTGCTGGCATGGTAGGAGAGGATGGTCCAAGGTGGGCGGTGGAGCTCTCTGCAGGCAGCTCCTGGCAGCAGGGACCCAGCCAGGGGGAACAGGCGCGGGCTCAGTCCAGCCCCTGGGGATACAGAGTGTGCCCGCAGGGAGAGCGCCTGGGGGGACCCGCACAGTCAGTCCCGTCCCTTTGCACGGGGCGTCCACAGATATATTTTTCAGAGTCCCCTGCCCAATGCTTGAGGACAATTGCTACGCCAGGGGATCCAGGTCAAGAGAGCAGCTGGGTACTACCCACCAAACCATTGGGATCCAAAGAGTTCTCCACCCCCATCTCCCTTTTTTCTTTGGTTTCAATAGAAATTGGCTCCTGCTGTAGCTTTCACTTACAGAGCAGCAGAGTTCGCGGTGCTTCCCTCTGGCATACTTGGCCGGTTTCGGTGTAGCATTGGCCCAGCTCTCCAAGGGTGAAATGCAGGCATTATCACCACGTGCACAAGATGGGTGGTTGCTCCAGGGATGTTCTGCCTGGGGCTGGCGCTGGTCCAGCCAACCGGGTGCTGCTCACGCACATCCGTCGGCTCTCAGATGGGGTTGTTCCAAGGCCAGACAAGGGCTGCCTCTCCACATCTCTGCTGTTAAGGATATCAGAAGGGTGGCAGGAGGCCTGTCCTAACTGTAATTAAATATAGCATCAGTTCTCCTTGCCTCCTCGTGCCATGCTTAAGTTATTGTGCAGACGAGAACTCCAGGCTCAGTGCTGTGATGAGGTGAACGGAGCTGAGAACAGCACCAGCAACTGTTGATTCACAGAAAAAACCCACATTTTTCAGCTTGGGTGGACTCCGTCAACATCAGCAGAGAGGCACAGCGTCCCAGAACCATTCTGGCAGCCTTCCTCCGCCTTTCTTCAGTCTTCGTGCTGTAAAAACACGAGCATGTATATCACACCAGAGGGGTCCTGCTGAGGATCTCAGGCTTGGATAGCCTTCAGGAGAGCTGCTTTCCAGTAGCACTAAGGGCTGCTTTTCCCTCTGTAACCTGGCACTGGCAAGGGAAATCCCAGGACAGGTTCCCTGGTTCAGTGACTGCTAATACCCCTTGAGTGTGGCCCGACAATGTCAGTGCCCAGCCTACATCCTCCATGGCTCACTCAGCCTTTGATTCATCACTGATGCCCCCAGAGGGGCTGTGGGATGCTGGCTGTGGTAGCATGGATGCTGGGCAAATGGGTTTTCTGAGAGACAAGGAATAACTCCTATAATGAGTAGATGCGTCCTCTGGATGATACATCTCCTGAGACTCCCTCTCACGAACCATGACAACATCCACCTTGGGATAGGCGCTGGGGTGTTTGCTGGATCAGGATTTGTTTTCTCCCCTTGCTTTCTAAGTTATTGCTGCTTTTGTTTTATTTCTTTCTCCTAAAGCTCAGTAGGAGCCATGGCTGTTGTGTGGACAGAAGTCAAGGGTTTGCCCACGAATATGCTGTGCTTGTTTGCCTCTGTCCCTTCATTACCAAGTTCAGGTCAATTTGCAGATTACCCCTGGTGAGAAGCTGTGGGGTTGAGAAAAAGCAGGGACAAAGCCGCCCCATTTCAGCCCCTTTGCTGACTCTTACGGATCGCCTTGGAATTTCCTTTAAGGCCAGCGTGCTTCTTCACATGCGCGTCTTGTGCAGGGAAGTTTTGCTGCTGTGGTTGTTTGTTTGTTTGACTGCTTTCTGTTGATCTGTGGAAACCGAAGCCTGTCTTCAAGGTTACTCTGTGCGTCGACACCAAACATGACAACTCCTTCTCCAGCCAGGCAGCACAGGAATTCAGCCGAGTGACTGAAAAGCAACACGGAGCAGTGCTGTGCCAGAGGTGGCTGCGGTGGCTGCCCCGCAGGTTGGCGAGCGGGTGGCAGCACCTTCCCTCCAGCCCAGGATTTCGGAGGGAGCAGCACCAACACCCTGCCAAGCACCCGATGCTGGGCGGAGGTGCCAAGCACCCAATGCTGGGCGGAGGTGCCTGCTGTTAAGAAGCAGCGTAGGTAAAACCTGCTGGCTTCATTCGAACTGGGAGAGCTGGAAGGATGGTCCTGAGGCTGGCTCAGGGCAGGGGCTTACAGGGCCACTCACCCGTCAGCGGTGAGAGGGGAGCAGGAGAGGGTGCTGCTCCCAGCTGGGGGATGCGGAGCGCAGCGGGATGTGGTTGCTGGGCAGACACCAGGCAGGAGCATCCATCCTGCTCTGCGGGCCCCAACACGTGCTGTGCTCTTGCCTGTGGCCACCCAACGCCTGCCCCGCCATGGGTGAGGAGCCACGGGGGCTGGGGCATTGCGGGCCCTGCTGGGAGAAGATGGCACGCAGGCAGGAGCGTGGGCAGGAGCACAGGCGGGACCATGGGCAGGAATGGGCTCCTCCAGAGCAGCAGCTCCGCTTCCGCCCGCTGCTGCAGCTGGGCCTCCTCTCCTTCCTTGCTCTCCTCCCAGCCGACCCCGCTGCTTCCCCCCTCCCCGCGCTCATCCAGAATGATTATTTCAAGGAAGACCTGCCTTGGCAGCCTGACCAGAAATCTGGTCTGGGGGAGTGACCAGCATTGCTGGCTGAAGGACAGGTCATGGCACGGCGCCAGGGTACTGCTACCATTACGCCTGCCAAGAGCTCGCAGATGAAGAGCAAGGCTCATTGAAGACAAGATGGATTACTTTTCTTGCTGCGGCTGATTTATCTAGCTGCGATAACAAACACCCCACAGATATAACATAAATCTGGTGGACCAGATAGGGCTGCCTTAAGGCCAAAATTGTTGGTCTGGAGCTGTAATTAGCCCCAGGCTGTGGCCTCCAGGCAATGCTCGCTCCAGCCCTGCCCCGGGCACTTTCCCTGAGCACGTCCCGCACCGGCCGCCGGTGCGTAGCTGTGGCCGAGCATCTGGTCGTGGCAGAGCATGTCGTTGCTCGTGGGTCCTCAATGTGTGCGCACGACAGCGCCAGTTTGGCAAGTAGGGAGACAGTGGCCAAACCTGCTGCCAGAGCCCTGGCATGCCAACGGGAAGGATTGTCCAGATTGGGGCTGAGCAAAGCCTCTGGGTCTGTAGCCCACTGAATTTGGGTCAGAGGGTCCTGGTAACGCTGTGGTTTGTCACTGCGTGGGACAGAGGAACTGTCCCTGGCATCATGCTGCACTTGGTCTGCAGGAGGCTGGCGAAGTCCCCTGTGGGGTCAGTGTTTGGTGGGAAGGGAGGTGTGCTTCCCAGATTTCAGTTCCCCTGGAAATTAATTCCTGGTGATTTCTGCTTCTGAGATCTGAAGGAGGTGTTTCGTGGGGGATTTTGCATGCACGAGTGAACAGGAGTGCAGGAGAGCTTTGGGCTTGGGAAGGCAAGTGCCCAGTGAGAGAGGTCTGCTCCCCCCAGATGAAACGGGGGACAAAGGAAGGAGAAGGAAGAGGGATTGGGCAGGGACCGTCTCTCCTTTGGACTCTCTGTGAAGAGCCTGGTCTCAAGTGTCATTTTGAGGAAGGTCCTTTCTGCCCAGCTGTCCCTGGCTGTGCCGTGCCCACCGTCTGTGCCTCTTCCCCTTAGCCTGGGTCCTCACCCATTCTAGCGCTTATCCAACTCGTTTCCTCCCATGCAAAGTACCACAGCCCCCTGTACATCTCTAACCCTTCCTGTGCTCTCTCCTTTTCAGGGCCTGTACATATTCCTGGTCTATGCAATCTATAACAGCGAGGTAAGAGATGCCCCTGGCTGGGGCTCGGTCACTCGTCACAGCAACTGCTTGTTAGCAGTCGGGGGGGAGCTGGGGTTGTAGGTGCAACAGGCAGCATAGCCCCAGCTGTGTTCCTGGGACGGCGGTTGCTTTTTCTCCGTGACTTGCTGGAGGATCTCTTCCTCTGCTGGAGCTGCTGTGGCCTCCTCTAATGTCTTTGCTCTGCTCCAGGTGAGAAATGCCATCCAGAGGATGAAGGACAAGAAGAAAGCACTCTCGTTCACAGTAAGTTGCAAGGAAGCCCTGCTGCCCCCTTCGTTCATCATGCACCCACCAGAGGAGGGCCCTAGATGTACGTTTGGACTCCTTTGAGGAGATAATGTTGGAAAGAAGTCTTATTTTTCTTGTCTTATGTAGGGAGCGTGGCAGAGGCTGCCTCTCTTCTTTGCAGTCCTGTTGGACACTGCAGACCCCGATTAGGCAGCAACCTGCTGTACCAGGGTGGGATGGGAGTCAAAGTCCCCAGGGCCACAGTGCAGATGAAATCGATCTTTAAAGTTGGACCTGGATCTAGCAAAGACTCACGTTGCAATTTTCACCGTCCTGCATCTCTTCCCTGTCATTACAGAACTGCTCGCATCCCATCAACTACTTATCAGGTCCAAGAAACACAACCTCCTGGGAGACAGGGAGACTGAGTCCTTCTGCAGCTGAGAGCGCCTTGTCGAGCGCTGTGCAGAAAGACCCTCCAGTGAAGAACATCACCAACAAAGGTAAAGAGGGTCGTCACTGCTGCGGGCCCAGGCTGTGTGATGAGACCACACTAAAATGTTATCCCCAAGGCTTGAATTTCAGTGCGCGTTCACTTGGCACTGCATTAACTCATTTGCACGCTGTGCCTATGTGAGCACTTGGGGTCTGGTGCTGCAAACGCAGCACGGGATGAAGGATTCCCAGGGAAGGCAGGGACTGTGTGCCTGTGGATCTCAGAGGGATCAGGTTCGTGCCTGCAGGCTGGCTGGGTGTGGGCATAGGGGGGGTCTCATCACCATGTTCTGCAGCATTGCATTCTCTTGAGGCAAGAATCCATGTTTGTGTCTTAAAATGAATTGTCTGGAGAAGGGGAGTCAAAGGTGGTGGTAGGAAATCGGGTTTTTAGCTTCTAGGAAAAAAAGGTGTTGCGTGCTCCAGCCAGTTTGTGGGTGCAATTATGCAGGTAACCTGTTCGGTCCCTTTGCTCCAGTGGGAGCACAAAGCACCAAGTTCTTAGTAAAGCTTGAATATTTCTACTCTCCAAACTCATTGTGCTGCTTCACCCCCTAGGAAACTTTGGTGCCAAAATTCCCATGGGCATTTCATCAATTATGTCACCTGAGAGACCGGTATGTAACGTCTTCTGTTATTCTTCCACCTTCACCCATACACAGAGTACAGTAGTTACGCAGGAATGGTGTCTGATGGTTCCAGCGAATGGCTGGGACTGAGGACACCTGGTAGCGTCACCAGCTCTGGCACAAATTCAGTGTTTTATGTTGAGCGAGTCCCAGAAGCTGCCTGACTCATCCACGCCGTGCGCAGGCTGAGGGTAGCGCTGATCCCCTCTGTCCCACTGATCCCCTCTGTCCCGCTGATCCCCTCTGTCCCGCTGATCCCCTCTGTCCCCAGGCGTCACAGAAGCAGCTGAGTGTTGGTGAGGGGCCAGGCAGCGTGTTAGCACAGCATCCCTGCTCTCCTCCCGAGGGCCAGTCCAGACACACGGCCTGCCTGTCAAAACTAAGATACACATCCTGAAGACTCTAGTTTGTTAAAATACGTACTCGTTACTCGCAGCATATTGATTTAAGTCATTTAAATCATTTGACACGTATGTTTTTGTGCCCATAGTGGCCACTCCTGGTAGCCAAGCCAGATGCAACAGAGTGTTTGCTGCCTTCTGTAGGAGCATAAGATGGAGAGCAAGGTGGGCTGGCAGGCAGGGGCTCCTGGCCGGTGACCTGTCTTGGCTGTGCTGAGGGCAGGGCTTGGCTCAGGAGGCGATTGCCGGAGCTGGGGCAGGCGGCAGAGGACAGCAGGGGAGAGTGCGTGTTCTGGGGGCAGGAGAGGAGGAGGCCCCAGAACAGCCGATTTCCAAGGTCATTTCGGCTCACCCCTGAGCCGATGGGGAACCAGCCAGGCTGCTGCGCTGGGAGGGCGATAGTAGCAGGGACATACATGAACAGAAGGAGCCGGTGAATTTGGACAGGTAAAGCACCAAGTGGAGCTTGATATGGATCAAGGCAGGAGACTTCCCCCAGGGACAGCAAATGAAAATCAGGCAGCAGGGGCTTGCTGTCCCTGCGGTGGGCAAGCCGCATCCGTCCAGGGAGGGCAGGCGGGGTTGTGCTGCCTGCAGGAGCGTGGTGTAGAGCTCAGCGAAGTATGGCCTACAGCAGGGAACAATTTAAATTTGACTACTCTGATGCAACTTCCATCTCCCACTATTGAAATGATCATCAGTCCTCGTGCACTTGACATACAAGTGCTGTAATTTCCTCAGAATAAAATCCAACACTACTTTCATATGAGTCTCTCGCTGAAGGATCTCTCTCTCCCTCTCTAATATTTATCCTTTGAAAACCTGTGTCACATAGACAGCTCTTATTTTTCCAATAGATAATACTTCTATAGCTGGCATATCGTTTTGAAGCCACTCAATAAAATCCATATTTTCATCTCTCATGATTTATATTGTGTTTAATGCTATTCCTCCCCTCATGCTGAATGCTGACCGGGATTCATTCGCAGGTGATGCTTTTCTCAGCCAGCCAGCTGCTGGCTGTGTAAACTGGGACCGGCGCGAAGCTCCTGGCACCAGATGTGAGACGTGGGCCAAGGGGATTAGCCCAGGGGCCTGGGTTTCCTAAGGCAGGGAGCATGAGGAGGCAGCAGATCTCCTAAATGCCAAGGCCGTGGCATTTCCTAGCAGGCAAAGACAGAAAGCACTTTCCTCCGCGTGAGGGTCACCGAGGCCTTTGCTGTATCTTTACTGCTTAAACATTGCATTTTTAATATATTTCTTTCCTTTCTAACTAACGTGGACGCAGCGAAAGGCGAGGCTGCTGCCAGAGCCTGCCTGGGGAGGGGGGCTCGACCCCGCTGCCCGTGCAGATCCGTGCTGCGGCAGCGTGGTGCTCCCTTGGCGTCGGTGTGAGCCCCGCGGTGCCGAGCCAGCCGGGGCTGCGGGGAGCCTCCATCCGAGCCCCATCTTCCCCACAGAGGTGGTTGGCGTAGCTGGGCCCCGGGTGGTGCTACCCTCCTCTGGAGAGGTGCTGCTTTCCGTGCTCCTTACTTACAGGAGTCAGTGCTGTTTTTCCTGCTCCCCGGCTAAATGAGTCATGGCACTCGCTGGAGGAGCGGGGAATTAAGAATGTCACTTGCAGCTGCACAATAGTTTGGATGAAGAGAAGATGCTACTTAAAAACGTTTGAAAACACTTAAAATGACAAAACACTGAGTGAGTGAAGATACAAACACAGACGAGATGTTCTTTGTATTTCAGCTTTTTAAATGTTGTTTGGTGATATTTATTGCTGTTGGGCTGGGAGCAGGAATTCCACACCTCACAGAGTATTAACCATCACTTAAGCACAGGGTGCAGGCTTGTGCGTGCTCTTCCCACCACAGCTGGGTGGAGGAAGTTCTCTCGCCTCTTCTGGATTTTCCTGGGGTCTCCAGCACGGTGTCCAGCCCTCTGGGTCACCCCAGGGCTGGAGGGGTCCCCGGAGAGGGCATGCGGAGTTGGGCACAGCTCACTGCCCGGGCACTGCCGAGAGGGGCAGCTGTGTCCAGGGGCACTCTGCAAGGTGCCGTCCCTCGGGGACGGGGATGATGGCTCCAGTTCCCGGCCTGTGCGGTGGCTCAGTGGCAGGGAGAGTGCGGTGTGGCAGCTGGGTGCTGGGGGAGTCCTGCCGGCCCTGGCGAGCATGCCAAGGGGTTGCCAGCAGCGAAGCAATCAGACCTGTACCTTCTGCTAACAAATGTTCTCCCCTCTTTCAGGCTGTAGAGCTGACAGCGTTCAAATCCTCAGGTAACATTTGCCTTCATCATTTTCTTTAATTTTTGTTACCGCTGATTCTGGTTTCTGTGGTTGCACGGTGGAGTGCTGGCAGAGGGCAGGTGAATTTGCTCAGGCTTTAGGAAGCGTTTTATTTCCAAACTGCCCTGGTGGATGCAGTCCTGGCCAGGCTGTTGGGAGATCCATGTCCCCCTGAACAGATTGGGGGGTGGGAGTGTGAAGCCCCGGCAGCTCTGCCAATGTGTGTGCTCTTCCCACCACAGCTGGGTGGAGGAAGTTCTCTCCCCTCTTCTCCTGGATTTTCCTGGGGTCTCCAGCACGGTGTCCAGCCCTCTGGGTCACCCCAGGGCTGGAGGGGTCCCCAGAGAGGGCGTGTGGAGTGGGGCACAGCTCTGCCAATGCTGCCTGTGCTGCCTCTCCCCAGCAGAGCTGGTGGCTCAGCCGAGGGTGCCCACCTCACAGCACCCGCCTGGTTTCTCCCCGTGTCTCTGCACCTTTCTTGTTGCCACTCCGTGTCTGCAGCTCGCTGCACACGGGCTCCCTGCGCCCCTCTGTGACCGTGAAGCTGTGGGTCACAGTCCTCGGCAGGCAGCAGAGGGGCAGTGGGTACCCGCAGGTACCCGATGCTGAGCGCTCTGCCTGTGCACCCCAGCACGGCCGGTCCGCGAGGCACAGCAGGGACCAGCACCCCTCGCTGCTTGGCAAGACCCGGGCTGCTTTCAGGGGTGGCAACAGCTCTTTGCTGCCATGGGGGACTTTAAACCAGCAGCTGCTGCAGAAAGCGTTTGCGGGTGTTAGAAGTGCCTTGCTCCCAAAGAAGGGCAGTCAGGGAAAGTGGGGTGTTCTGACGGGGCTGGATTTATGAGCTTAAAAGCAGCCATTTAGCTTCTTCTGTTTCAGGTTGTAGAAAGGCCAATGTCACCATGGAGGTGGGTAGAATTAAAACCAGAAATCCCTCCTAAGCCCCAGACCTCTGCTCAACTGCAGCGCTGGGGAGAGGCCGGCCGGCCAGCCGCAGCTCCCTGCTCCCGCCCTGACTTCCCTGCCTGGCTTTGGGCAAGTCACCAGCTCTGCTGGGTATGGCTGTAGCATATTTAGCTTTATTTTTTTTACCAACCACTGCTGAGTACTCCCACCACTCTCAGTGCAGTCTCTGGATGGGGCCACTCAAGCAGACAGTGCAGTGAAGAAGCACCAGGGATGGCTTGATATTATTTTTTCTGCATTGTTACATTTTCTTTTGTCAAAGGAAGCAGTGCATTAGCAGGTTTCTGATTTTGCTCCACATTAAGTGTCTAAGCAGGGCATGCTTAGACTATTTTCGAGACGATGCCACCCAGAAGCATTGCAGCTTTCCTCCCCACAGTGGACACGTGAGCAAGGCAGAAACGGTGGCATCCGGGCGTAAATGTGCTGCGGCATTTCAGGCGTAGGAGGGAGGTCTCAGAGACCGCAGGACCTACACCCAGCACGCGCATTTGTGCTCTGTCCCCCCACACTCTCACCCTCACTTGCTCCTGCATATTTTAATCTAGCCACATGTGCCATTAAACTCCAGCTGTGCAAAGAGGCAGGTTGTTTAGTTTGGTTCTGTTTCCTCAGGTAAGCCCTCAGTATACTTCTAAAAGCCTGGGACTGCCCAGAGGACGGTGGGGACGCCAGGCTGGGCTCGGTGCCTGCACCCTCACGTGCCGGCTGATGCACAATGGCCACGGACGCAGCCGGTGGGTGCAGGGCAGTGCTGTGCATGGCCACCCTCTCTGCTAGCACCGGGAGCAGCTCCTCACGCGCCCCGGGGCGAGGGAGCCCTTGGTTGGGCAGTCCTTCAGCCTGGGGTGAACGAGAAGATCTCCTTGAACCAGAAGAGCACTCCTCTGCACACTTGTGTACGAGCAAGTCGGTGTGCGGCACAGCGCTGGTGCTGGCTACGCTGCGCTGCTCCGAGGTGCCGGGCTCAAAGACAAGTGCTTCCAGCCATTAAAAAAAAAAAAAAAAAAAAAAAAAAAGGGCTTAAAGCCCCAC
>VYXH01005876.1:82047-142133 GCA_013397275.1 Burhinus bistriatus | reverse complement strand
GTTTGTGGTTTTTTCTTTCTGTGTACATCTGCCTTTCATTAATTACTTCAGAGCTTCATTACCTGCTACTAGATATACCCTGTAGGTGAACGAAAAAGCCCTGCACTCATGTGCAGACCCACGTTTGTCACTCTGAAAAGCAATATCCTTCAGAGAATGCCATCTGATTCTGCTGCAATGCAGTGAGTGACTGGCTGGGGTTAAAAGCCTTGCGCACAATTCCTGCTAGCTGGTCATTAATCTCCAGGAAAAGCCCCATGTCTTAATTGCTATTGTATAATTAGTAACCTCTTCTATCTAACCAGTGTTAAGCTGAAACAGTAATGTGCCAAGTCACCATCGTTCTCTCTAAATGACTATCTAGAAGTACTGCTCTAAACAGTGTGTGACAGTGAAATTACTATTTTTTTTTAAGTACTCCTCTGAAAAATACTAAGACCAGCACCATCAGTGTTATTTGGCCAACTCTGAAAAACCAAAGGGCTGCCACAGATCACTGCAGCGTAAGTGGCTAAACAAAGTAGTTCCCAAAATTGAAAATGTGAAGATGAGCAGTGTGTCAGGCTTCTTATATAACGTAGGTTTTAAAGGAGCCTAAAATACCAGTCAGTAACTATCTCTTGATTTAGAGAATATGGAGCTGAAAGTAAGAGAAAAAAGACTGTATTTTAATACAGCTGTGAACCTCAGGGCAGCTACATGCAACTAAGCTTGAAGAAATTTATGTATTTTCCTTAGTATCGATGGGCTAGATATTTGAATATTTGATCTTGGATTAGTTGATAGCTCAGTATCAATGGTAAATTGGTTTAAGTTTCCCTGTGGTATTTAGTATCGCTGTCTGGAAGAGGTTTCTGTCCTGAGAAAAATATAGCTGTATTCTGTAAAACCAAAATTCAGATGTAGAAACATTGAAATATTTGCTTTTGATAACAACAAATTGTTGTCTATCAATAACTTTCAAGAATCATATTCTATTAACTAAAATATTATGCAAAACTTAATATAAATTGAAAATAAAGGAAAACCAAATTGAAATGAAGACAATGTTTTTAAACTTTGTTTTCCCAGAAATTCTCCTTTGGATGAAACTGCTTTTTCTGAGAAAAAAATTCTTCTCAACATTTTTTTCCCCCGAAATAATTAGCATTCAGCTGGTCAAATTCTTGTCTTCAATGTGATTGTGAAAAGATTCTAGAAAACTGATAGATCTAGCTGCCAGGCTGAATAATAAACCATAAATAATAGTGATATTGTAGACAGAAAATTCAGTGAATGTGTTTTCTTCTCTGACACAACTATAATTGGCCAAACAAAATTAATGCAATAGAGATGAGCATCTGTTTTGCTTTAAGACAGTCTTTTTCCTGGTGTATTTTTCCAGGATTTATGCTGGCACAGATGACTATAGGATCAGGCCCAAAGAATTGCTTGGTGTGTGTGATTTTGTGTAGTGCTAAATATCTAGTTGAAGACTGCTGTTCAAGAAGGGATTCATCTGTAGTTCTTTCTTTTCCTGCTTTTTGCCTGTGTTATATGGTTAAAGAGATAAAAGATTTCAAAAAAATAAAACAAATCTCAGCTGCCTTTCTTTCTGAGAAGAGCTTGAAAAATTCAGATGAATCAGCTAGTGGTATTTAAATAGTTCCTCATTTTATTCAACTGGAATATCATATGGCATACTTTTAGTGGATTTTCATAAATGTTCATGTCCAAAATAGAGAGGTCAGAAGCTCTACTGCCCCCAGTGCACTGTCAGAAACTTTTTTTCAGTTATTTCATTTTCTACTTATTAAATCCTCTAGACAGAGGCATCTGAATCTTTAGCACTCAGTAATAATTCAAACATAATTCGCCTTTACTTTCATGCTTTGCAGAAGCTTCTTGGAGCTTAATACAGTTTTTCCCTGTTCTCACAGTAATTTCCAATATTCCACAGCATCCTTTTTTTTTGGAGTTTTGCTTGTTCCCTATGGCCTAAAAAAAGTTAAGATTTTGAACATTCTTTAAGTTCAGAAAGGCACTTTTCTAAGTAGTTCCGCCAAGCATAATAAAGCCCTGAACTCTGTGGAAACTTCAGGTGCTGTTTTAGAGTAGTTATAAGGATGAGAGAGGAGTCTATAATTTCTACAGTTGCTTTCCCCATCCTCATCACCTTGAAAAACACATTTGATGAGCAGCACTGATACAAGTCCCAGGACAGCAAACAAATACTATATTAGAGAGAAAATATGATCTGTCTTTAAGTTCAAGAACTGTTTTATTAGTGTTGTTCCCATAATTTTAAATGACCCAAAAGTACTAATGGAAAGTCAATGATAAAAGAATGGGCGTTATAAAGAGAAAACAAGAAAGAGTGAAAAGGAAGGCTCCAGGCACTGGTTCTTTCTGATGAAATTCCTTGGAATTCTTTAACATTTATACTGTATTGCTTTGATTGCTTGTAGTAATTTCAGATGAGCCTTAACATCTGTTACTTAATAATTTACACAGTGCAAATATAATGTAGGTATGCATACAAAACCAAAATTCAGGCTTCTGGGTTATAGCCATGTTATGGAGGTTCATGTTACCATGGGAGTATTTTACTTCTACAAGCAAATTCAGATGCTTTAGAATAATTTTAGAAGTTTCTTTACACATTATTAAAATGACAGAAAATGTGGAAAATCAGAAATTTGGGAAAAAATGTTTATACGTAAAAGGTACATTATTTTGAAAATCTTAATCCCTTGTATCTGTAATGGTTTTCTTAACTTACTACTCTTCCCTTGCTAAAAAGCTAGTTCTGCAATTAAAAAAGTTTGCACTGAGACTAGAGGTCATCTTTTTAATCAACTGAGCTTTTCAAATTACTTAAGGCTGTAATTCTCAGACTATTTCCACAGCTAACTCTTCCAGGTGATAAAGGGATAGTTCTATTTTATTCTGCTACTGTGGTAAAACACTTGGTCAGATTCCAAGCACTATAATTAAAGAATGCATTTCCAGATATTTTTCCACTAAGCCAATAATCTTTCTTCATCTGTTGCAGCTGTTTCATATCTTCTGATTTTTTTCCAAAGTTTTTATGCATGATCTTTTACGCTATGAGTAGAAGTTAGGTGGTAATCAGATTTTTGAACTATTAGGAGAAATATAATAAAGAGTCTTGAACCCTCATGTAATTTTCAGCAAGGGATTTTATAGTCATATTCTTTTTCCTTAGAGAAGTTTATTTAGTTAGAAATAGTCTGGAATATGGCCGCTTATTTCACCTTGGAGACAGAAAACTGCTATGATTGCTTTATATCTAACCTACTTATTTGAATCAATGTATTTAAAGAGGTGAAAACCACTAGCGGATGAGGGAAGAAGGGTTGAGAAAAAGGTGGCTGTGGATGAGAGCCTTAAGCAATAAGTTACTTGCAGAAGGGAAAAAGTAATTGATCATTTGCACGTATCTGCTTAGCACATTTCTGCTTCGCCTTCTGGGTTTCTCCCTCCTCTATTCTGCTGAGTGTTATTTGTGGATAAATTTTAAATTAAGGAGATGTAAATGGTTGGTGTAGAGAAGAATTGGCTGTGTGGAGGAAAGCAAAGAATCTCGTGCAGGGATAACAAAAAGGTAAATTGTTATAATTTGAGAAAACAGTAACTGGCAAACAGGCTAGTGTTTTGTAGCACTGTTTTTAACTAGATCCCTTCAGAAATGTTTTACTGCAAAGGTTATGAAAAAGGCTGAAGAGCTGTGTGGTCCAGGGCTGCACCTTCCTTACTTCTGGAGAGGAAATCTGGCAAATCACAGAGAGTTTCACAGATCACTGTCCATCAAGAACTGGAGAGTACAGACAAAGGTATGAAGTACTTGTGTTCTCCTAAGTGTAGACCTTTTACCAAGAACACTGGTAGGCACCTGGTTTTGCTAAATTATCAATATTTATGATGATAACCAAAGTTACAAAGGGTCATCAGAGGAGCAGACGTACAAGAAGACACGTCTGAAGACAGCAGTTTAGAGAAGCTGGAGCACTTAATGACATTTAGTATTTTTGATGTGCCATTTTCTTGCTATCCATTTTCCTCTGTTAACCCAGAAAATAGAAAAGGCCTGGAATTCACTACACAAATCATCATAATGCACTTAATTTGATTCATTCCTGTATACATTTATATTATATCCAGAGTCATTCTTGTTATTTTAGAACATTAATATTCTTTAAAGAAATCTGCCCCATCACAGTGAGTGACTGGCTGGGGTTAATGGCCCTTGGCACAGCTCCTCCTAGTTGGTCATTAATCTCCAGGAAATGCCCTGTGCCTTAATTGTTATTGCTTAATTAGCAACCTCTTCTATCTAAACAAGTGACATATGACCTGAAATAACAATGTACACAGCAACAGTCATTTTCTCTGAGCGTTTGAGCTACGCCATAGGCAGATTCTATGCAAGTAAAACAAGGCATGAGAAGTACATATCTATTAAAATAATGTGGGATGTGACACTAAAATAACGTTCTGCAGATATGATCATTAATAAAGGTCTTTTCTTAGATTTCTGGGATGTCACTAGTTTAAATCACTGACTAACCTCATGCCTGAAATTTAAAATGAGAAAGGCTGTACTTGCCTTATTCCTCATACAATTTAGCGTTCCATATTTCTAATCAATACTGCCATTATATTTTCAGCCTGTCAGTGGTTATCCATGGTTTTAACCACTGCAGGATCTAAGTGCACACACACAAGCCCAGAGCACACTCCTACACGGAATACAAATTTGTATTTTTGCTTAGAGCTTGGGTCATGATAATCTGTCCTCTGCACTCTTGGCCGTTAACTTCTTCTCTCTGTTCTTTGTTTGCTTTCCCATCCTGTGTCTGCTTACAAATTGCATCTTTTGATTGTAACCCCTTATAACAGAAATTTCTAAGTGCATGCACAGTACTTAGCCCACATAAGACTTTTGCACGCTCCTGGAATATTGTGTAGAGAGACAGTGCAATACAGTGTCAAAGGAACTTTTAGAATTTGAAAGTAGACTTTCATCTTTGCCATTGACTTTATAAATAAAAGATAAATGCTTTATTTGTTGAAGGTAGAATATAAATATGAATGGTCTGTTAATATATCAATTTCCATCTTCTAAAATTTGATATTGCTTGCTAGTAAAATCTCAACTCATCTGATACTTTCCATGTGAAAGAGCAGTGAACATTATACAAGTAAAATCTTGACTGTTTTCTTTTTCTGGTTTTGGTTTTTTTTGGCTAAAAACATTCATATCAGGTGTTCAGCATGAGTATAATTCAAACTGTTGAAGTCAATAGAAATAGGTGCAATGACTTAAAAGGGCTCAAGTTCATGGAAATTATTTTGTAAACATAACAGTTACGGATTCTTATCAAAAAGAAAATTAGATTACTTGGGTTACAAGCTGGAGAAACTCCATATATGTGGATGGTTCAGCATATGTAGAGTTTGAGTCCTGTTTCAGTAATAATTTTGCACACGTTTTTTTTGAATCATCAAATGGCAGCCCAGCTGTTCTACTTCATTCTGTAATACCACTGAAAGTCTGACTATCCTAAACTACATACACTATTGCCAAAGCCCATCTGCTTGTAATGCTGAAGAATAGCTGAAAAAAAATGGGGCCAGAACAAATAGAAATCTTAAAAAGCTTATTTTAGCTGCACTGCTGGATTTTGTGAGCTTCCATGAATTTTAAACACAAATAGATATTATACATTTGTCTAGTTTTATTACAACATGTTAGTAACAGAAGAATTGTGGAACCTAAAGCTGAAGCTGGTGTTGTCCTAAGCATGTACTGAGCCATTTAGTAGCTGTGCATAATTTATTTTAATTCAAACTGTGGACAAGATTTTCAGCTAATTTGAACCAGTGGACTTCTGTTGCTGATTGGTGTTCAAAATCTGGTTTGCATCCTATCATCTGTTTATTTACTTGTAAAAAAAAGGTTCTGTTTCCTTTAACTAAAGAACGGTCTATCAAAACCACTCAACATAAATGTTACTAAAAAACATGTGAACCTGTTCTTCTGAAGTCTACATAAAACTTCTGCTAACTTAAAAAAAGAGCTAGCAAGACCAAGTTCACCTCATAGCTGAGGACATACATAGCTAGTTTTGGTCCAAACCAACAAATACTAGAGAAAGTTATAAATTAATAAAAACCTGTAGAAATTCTAGGAGAATATATGCAACAAAAATGCATTCATAATTTACCATACTCTATGAGTGCCATGGGCGTAATTGTTTCCTTTAAGTACTTGGCAAATGCTGCTAGTATCCATTCAAAAAAGTAATTTTCCACTCCAAGAACTTCTTCTTGTAAGCACTTATGGAAAGAACAGCCAGCAATACAACGCCTTCTCTGCAATTCTTCCTGGCTACAGTCATGTAGTCAAGGCAGAAGCTTTAAATGCAGAAGAAATGAACAGCTGTTATCAAATCCACAAATAAATGTGAAGATCATCTTCTCATGAGAGCAGAAGTTCATGGTTATTATGTAGTTGTAGTTGTTAGTTTTCTGGTTTGCATCTCTAAACAAAACCCTTTTGTAATTTGAGGCAAAGTTCTACAGTCTTCTTAAAATGAAATAAATTTCCAACCTTAAAAGAGATTCACATGATAGAAAAAATCACCTATTCTTTAATCTCTGTGTGAACTGCAGTTCTGTCTTTTCTGTAACTAAATAAATTGTACTTTATGGACTGGACAAGCCTTGTTAGTTAAATAGGTCATTTGGCTTCAGTGCCAAAACCTGCAGGATTTTGAGCGTTCTAAAGAAAATTAATACATTGTCCATAAGATAGTTAAGTGAAATATATTTGCATACATATGCACCTAATTAGTAAGTAATATGGACCTATTTAGTAAGTAAGGGAATATAGATGCAGCTGAACAAATAGATGATAGTTTACTCAACAATGCCTCCAACTATGATGTAGTCTCCTATTCGTATAGTTTAAGCTTGCTGCTTGTCTGTACAATGTATTGATGAGAATCTTCTTTCTGTTCTAGAAAGTGCTAAATTTTCAGTACGGTACTGTTAGATTCTTTTTACTGTTAGTTTCTGTTAGGTGTCAAAAATTTAAATTCACATCACAGAATGTAAATGTCATTAAAATGTTTATTCATAATTCTTAGTATTGGTATTACAATAGAATTTAGATGTCACCTTGATGCTCTCTTGGTTTTGGGTTTGTAGAAGCAAAAAGTAAAAGATTATTCTAACAGCATTTCTCGTAAATATGAATTTGGTATTTACCGTACATCTCCATATTTACAAAATATCTAAAGTTTAGTGAAATGGGATTTAAGAAATTCTGCATGATTTTGCAGAGTAGTTAACATTTTTTAATCAGAGCATAGATACTTTTCTGTCTGAAGAAACACAAAATGCAACAAGATTCTACATAATTCTTGCTATTTTCAATATACTGTGTAAATTATTTGATAGAAACAGGCTTGTCATCATAACAAATAGAAAAATTGCCCACATCCAAGTATACTGTATCTACAGCTGGGGTTTTTTGTAGTCAGAAATGTATATAGCTCTCACTTTTATGCACACTACCAGATAGGCTAGGGCTCAGGGGAAAAAAAAGCTATTGGACAGCTGTGTTCAATTACCAGTATCAACTCATTATAAATAAGTAAATACTTGTACATGTGTAGAATGTACCTGATCAATACAGTTCTTCATTAATACTATTGTCTGTAGCTACATGGCTTACATTTTGCAGAAAGATGGTTTTAAATTCAATTTTAGTTGTGGTTACCTTTTTTTTTTTTCTCCCCAAACAAAATGGCACAGAGAAATTTTGCGTTTCTGACCAGATAACCATTCATGTATCCAGACTTCTAGAAGAATCTTAAGGATGAATGTTGTATTTTCTGCTCTGTGTTTGTTGCTTCTTTCAGATCAACATTGCCTCTCAATATTAAACCCATATTCAGATTAACTTCATGCAAAGCATCTGTCAGTTATACTCTCTCACTTCATCAGTCTTTTGATACTTCTTGAAGTTTTAAGAACTTCTGCAATTTCGCCTGCTTTTTAGGAAACCGTATATTTTGAATGGTACTTGAAAGTAGAGGCATTTTTTTATTT
Organism: Burhinus bistriatus; assembly: GCA_013397275.1. Taxonomy (NCBI): domain Eukaryota; kingdom Metazoa; phylum Chordata; class Aves; order Charadriiformes; family Burhinidae; genus Burhinus; species Burhinus bistriatus. The sequence goes on along the minus strand of VYXH01005876.1, from coordinate 134,012 downwards.
ATAGCTTTTAAATTCTATTTGTTCTGATGCAAAATTGTGTACTAGGGCAACACAATGTAGTTGTTTTATAGATTTGGGAAAAGAATTATTTTCCCGTCTAAAAATGTTTGCTGTAATCTGGTAAAGAAACATTAGCAATACCAAAGTTCTTGTCCAAAAGATCTTAAAGGACATCTGGCTATAATATGGAGGAAAGTACTGAGAAAGAAATATTTTTCTTTATTCTAGAAACCAAATACAAATTCATTGGACAGAAAGCAAAGAGAAAAGGAAAAGAATGAGATAAAACCATGTGTTAAGCTCAGAAACACAAAAGATAGAAATGGCACAGGCCTTCTTCCATCCATTGGTTAACTTTTTGAAAAGTGGATCAGAAGAGTGTAGGCATGCCTTCTGCTGTCTTATGCAGATGAGTTATCAAAATGCTATGTGCCAGTTTAATTAATTAGCGATCTACAGACACATGCACAAGACATTCTTTAAAGTGCTTTTTAAAAAATGCATAACTGATATTTAAAGAGTAATTATTTACCATTTTTATAAGTATTTCTAGAATATCAAGTAAAAACATTTAAAATCATTATTTTTAAAATTTTTTTCATCAGTGGGACTTTATTTTCAAAGTCGAGCTGGACTCGACTAATTCCTTATATACCAGATACAGTGATAACTAATCCTATAACTTTTTACATATTAAATACTGTGTACAATTGTATCATAAGGTCATGGTTAACTCATTTTGAAAAATTAGCAAAGCCATAATTGCTCACAAAAAATGTGAACATCTCTTGTGTGTACACTAATCAAGGATATGTACGTTATGCACAAAGACATGCACTACTGTACTGCACACTACATGATTTAATGGATACTTGGCATTATTTTATATGACAAATTGTGAAGCAGAACTTTGCAGCATTGTAAATATACTACACTTATACTTCTTGGAATCTTCATAGTCTCCATTTAAACAGTTCTGATTACGTTAAAAAGAATTCCTTCCACATGTCACATATTCTAAAAATGTTCAGTATTCTATTTTTTGAAATTGCATATGTAATTGCATAATTTGGAGTACTGTAGATTAACAGTTCTACTTTATAATTTGAAATGTTTTTCAGTGCAGATCATAAGCTCTATTTAAGTTTTAATTAATTACCCCTTGTTGCATTCTCACCATAGACATGGAACACAGCTAAGTGTTGCAACTGCAAGTCTACCTCTGTTATTCAGTCTTTATTGCTGAATTTAGAAGTTTATTCTTCTTTTATTTGCACAGATGGTAGAAAAAAAGAGCAGCTCCAGTGCTTAACGGTTGAGTTAAGGCGATGTCCAGAGAGTTTTAGGGAAAGTCTGCTGAAGTCAGGGAATTTCAGTAGGCTTTGGATAAAGAGCAGAAGTTAAGAAAACAAGCGTGTATCTTTCTTCTGTGTTGTCATGTGTTATGTCTCGACTTTTTATTTTTCTCTTTTGATTTTTGCCCTCACTGAATACTGCTTTCACCTAGAGTGAGAAATGAGGCATAGTTATTTTAGTGGGTTTCTAATTCACTAAAGCTGGTGAATGCTGAGTCCCATTTTAATAAGCACCAAAACCAGACAAAATGATATTTTGACCCAGAGAAACAGGGGAAGAGAAGAGAAATAGTGCATAAAAGAGTAAGCCACAACATATGTAACAAACTGTTACAAGATATCCTGGTGCATAATTGTTTGGTTAATGTTTAACTACTACAAAAGAAAAAATTACGATAAATAAATATATTCACAAAAGAAGGAAAACCCCTCTGTTTATTACCAAGCAACAATTCCCATTTCAATCTACAACTTTTGTTTTCTGTTATGGGTGAAGAAAACTCATGCATGGTAAACAGCAATATTGAATAATTAATTAAATCGAAGTACCTTGACTATTTATTGTTATGGTGTTTTTCTCAAACGTACTTATTGCCAATCAAAAAAAATTTCTTGAATACTCAAATAACATCTAGTACATTTAAAGTAAGTCTAGAGTTCTGTATACCTTCCATCACTGTAGCATCAGTGCTTCTCAAATGAACTAAAGCAAGCAATTTATGGATTATGGATTTTGGTTCTAGTAAGCAATTTAGTGGCCATTTTTATTTTTTCTGGCAATAAATGCAATAATCTTTAGACAGCTCAGATACTTGCTAGCATCCTCTAATACTCAGCCTTCTAGTCAGAACATCAGATGGAAAAGTCATTTCCCCTAAACGACTTCATGCAAGATTTTTAAGGTGAGGACAGCTAGTCTGGATAGACATTGTTCAATAGCAATCTGAAACAGCACATAATTTATCAGGAAAGAAGTTAAGCTTTTAGGCTGGTGTCTTGTGAGCAATTTGAATCTTTTCTGACTCATGAGTCCACAGTAAGAGAAATTAATTAGAAAATGCCATGTTGTTAAAAAGATATATAGAAATATATATCTTATGTACATATAAACCAAATGTTAATTACTTACATAAATCTGTCCATCTCCCCATCTGGATACTAATGGATAAAGCATGGTTGAGTACCAAGCCACTGCTAAGATAAAGATAATTTTTATCTGGGTGCACCTACAAAATAGGATGCCCTACTGCAAAAAAGATTCCAAGTACGTGAACTATAATTATAAGCTACAGCCATCACGTATTGATGGATGAAACAGTTAAGGGAAAGAAATCTTCAGGATACATCCATCTTTCCCACTAACATGTTCTCTGTTTTATCAAGATACAGCTTCAGCCACTTGATATCTATGCAGATGCTGATCTCAGAAAAAGAGCAGTGTGAACAGTGCAGTTGTCAACTGACTTGAGGCGAGGTGAAGTGGATGTCATTTCTGTACTGTATCTCATGGTATTTTATCAGATTCCCAGTGGCTTGCAACAGACATTGCAAATGGTAGGAAAAAAATGAGATTGCCTCTAAGTAGCCTAGAAAAGATTTTTGGTTCTACTGTAGAATAAGAAAGTATTGAAAGAAATTAATTTATGAATTTCATGCTGACTGATATTACTGCATGTAATAAAGTAGACTATTTTAATTACATCCTGGGATGATGTAGGCTATTAAATAAAAATGTTAACATCTTCCTAGCAAGGAAAGCTAAAACCATGTACAAGTAAATGTAAGATCTTGATCATGGAGGCTCTTGCCTATTAAGGTTGTCTACAGTTTTATGTCTAAAACACTGAGGATTAGAAGTGTCTGTGAGTCTTTGGTTATAAGACATTCTCAGTTGTCAGATATGGGTTTAAACACAAACATTTAAACTTCTGAAATGTAAGTTTAAGAATTCTATGGAATATTCTTGAAGAAGATATATTTTTGCTAACTAACATTAAAAGTGAAAAAAGCACATTTGGGAAGCTTAAACAGACAATATAATCATGACTGTATGGGGAAATCTTCATCAAAACCCATTACATTTCAGATATGAATCTAACTCTTGATTTCAGTTCTGCAGGTCATGATACTATCTGCTGAAAGCCTAGGAAAATTGAGATAATTTTTAGCAGCAAATACTCATTATTTAGGAAACTAGCATATTTAAGACCAAAGTCTGGCTCATGTTAACCTAATGGTAATCTCATTTAAATGATCACATTTTGTTCACTATAAATCAAGTTAGGAACATTTTTAACCAAATACATGGTATGAACTTACTATGGAACTCATGGTCTGATAGCACTTGCAATAGATTTGCAAAAACATAAACTTCCCCACAGAATGATCCAAAAATATAGAAGCAGTCTGATTCTGATCTCAAAATAGTTTTGAAATACCATGTACACTTGAAAAGCAATAAATCTGTTTTTCTTTTTTCCACCAAAATATGGCATAAATGAAAATGAACACATCCTTAGCTCCTGTAAGTTGGCATGGATCTATTTCAGTGAAGCAATACAATATTAAAACAGATATGGCCTTTAAATACAAACAAATCCCAATTGTCACATACAGTAATTGTCCTTCTTTAAAATAAGTGATGAAATACTGTGATTTACAGATAGTCATACAGTTTTTTTAAATGAGTTCTGAAAAATGACATAAACAGGGAGATGGGATTTTTCCCAGATGCATCATTTTAGTTGTCATATACATCTTTTGAAAGTTCTACTATCACCAGTGTTTATCTGGCTCAAATATCTGGTTTCTGTTGTTTTGTTAATTGCAGAGCTGCCTTCAACTGCACACAATTACTATCCTGTGCCAATATATTCATGCTGGCAGAAACCTTGTCTACAAAGGAGCCAGAAATATCGAAAGGTCCAAGACTGTTAATTTTTAGAGCCATTCATGAAAATTCCGTTTAGTAAGAGAACAATATAACGTAAGCAACAGGTAGATCATCCCCACTCCTGCTTCCTTTTTATGCCGTACTTGCACTGCCTTCACTATGGTCGATATAATACCTTGTAATTTATGCACTATCAATTTAGTAATAAAGTCAAGCCCCAAGTAAACATACAGAATAGTTTGCAACATGCTTAAAAATGCTGATCAAACATCATAGATCTGATGTCGTAGACAAAATGGGCTGAATATTGACAGAGCTTATGAAATGTGTTAGTTTCATCTGTGTATGTAAAGTTATATTTAAAATACCTTAATTTGTTGTATAATAGAAACTGTACTTTTAGGAGAGAAACTATGAAGAACAAAAGAGCCTTTTTATGGCTTTAGCAGAACCTGGAAAGAAATCTTAATACCTACCGTGGGGGTACAGTGTTTTTGAGGAGTTAAAGTTTTGAGAAAGAAACTGAATTATAAGAAGTGAGATACTGTGTTTGAATAGCTGGAATAAAAGGTTTGTCTGTTGTTGAAGGTCTATGGAAAGTCTTGGTTATACTGTAAGTTTGACTAATGAAAATTTTTGAGGCTGGAAACCTAACCAGTAACTAGAAAGGTAAAGTGTTCTCCGGTGTATGGAGACTCTAAACTAGTATACGATAAACTTTGTTTAGGACATTTGAAATTGTTTGCTCATGATCAGATGTGGAAAAAGAAGTTAAATCTCAAATTAGAGCACTACCAGATTGTTTCTCTGATAGTTTAATGGGCTAATGGACGGAGGTCTGTTTTTTGTTTATCTTAGTAGCCAAGCCTGAGTATTCTCAGAAAAAAAGATTGAGGGGAAAAAGCTTTTAAGCATGCCTAATTAAAAGGCATATATGTAATCACTTCGCTAAGAAAAGCTACAAATTATCTTTATCAGATTTTAGCCGTTACAGATAATTCAGTGTTACAAGCTACCACGAAATAATATTTCTGACCAAGAAATCTATGAGAGATTTAAGTTAAGGCTGCGATACACCACAGCAGAAATTGAGGAACAAAATTTATGCATTTCAATCGCATTTCCTCACTGAAAGTATCAAACCTGGGAATGCAGAAGTGGCAATAGAAACGGAAATGAAGGGAATCCTACTGAGCTTGAAAATATTCAAGGGTGACAAGTTTGTCAGTTTTACAGCACACCTTCTGAAAGTGCTTACAATGATAATACATTTCTGTAAAGAGAAACTTGTGATTTTAAAAGCTGCTGAGTCACATTTTGCTTTCACTGAAGTGGAGCAATCAGTCGCCAATACAGACACATTGCACAGTGTAATGTGAAATTACAGATCAGCTGGACACATCCACATGTGTCCAAGCACAAAGATTGTTAATCAACATGTCGAACAGCTGTTAAGAAAAGAATGCTATATGTCACAGGAAAAAGCTGGAAATTGTTCTTCCTGCTTTTCACAAGTGAATGTGAGGAGAGTTGCATTAGAATCTATTAACGTGCTTTTTTCGAAAACCATGGAATGGTATAAAAATAAAACACTTAACATCTTTGCTGCATACTAGCAGTGTTCCAAAATTATACTGTGATCAAACAAGAGATTCTCCATAAAAAAGTAAAGCTTAAAGCATGACAATTGATAGCTATATGACACGACCAGAATTACTCAGCCAAAACAATTGAAAGCTTTTTTTTTTTTTTTCCTCCTGCTAAATTGGCAGAGTTATGTTAATTCTTCAGGAAAAGAAAAGGAATCAATTATCTATTTTTTTTAAAGTTGAGCTATTTGGGAAAGTCACTAAACTACAAAGAAAAGTATTTTATCTGACATTAGAAAGGCATAAACACTGTATCAGGAAATACAAGGTTTAACCTATTAGAAATGCTCTGTCTGAAGAAGCTATTCTAAAATACCCCACCCATTCATAAATTAGTATTAGAAATAAAAGCACTTTATGATCTCCTCAGGTGTAAAACATAAAATCAATTTATTTTGTGAAAAAATAGTGCAATGAATTTTCTTGTGGAGTATAATTGCATATATTATGCTGTAACTGCACAAAAAGATTCTTATGGTGACTTATCACCATAAAAGCATCCTGGTCTCTTTGAGAGTAGTTGAGAAATCAATATGAAGCAAACCTGAAATTTATAAAGGTTGGAACTGTCAGTATTTAAATATGAATTTAATGATGATCTGTGAAACAAACTGGACAATTAAAATGGGAAGACAAAGTAGAAAACAAAACACATAAGAGATGTTGAAATAGATCTTGTTATAAAATTAACAGTGTTTAGAAAAATCATGCCTTGTTATGCAATTATGGGCCAGTTGAAGGCATAAGATCCTCTTCAGTACTAACACCTAGTATCGTCATATACAGTAAGATGGTACAATCCTACAGTTATGTCTTTTATGATCTATGCATTAAACTTAAAAAAAAATTATTAATACTTACTGTTCTATTTCAAGGTCACAAAGGAGTTTGGGCTCTTAGGTTTTAAAAAAGAGGAAAAATAAGAGTACTGTCACCTGTCAGTGCAGTCTTTGGCAAATATTCTGATGCTTATCTAAAAGTACCCATATATACTTCCTTCAGCAGCATGGACAATAATCTGAATAATGCAGCCAAGTCTTCTTATATTAGTCTTTGATTTCTGTGTTTTATTTGTGTCTTTTCAAGGGATGGTGTGGGGGCAGGGTTGTGTTATGATGATTTAAGCAGAAATAGTGTCTTTGGTATGTGCTGTACATAAATCCAGAAGAAATGTAGGCACATGAATGCTGACATTTTAATTACTTCTTCAGGTAAATGTCTCCATTTCTTTTATCAAGCACAAAGTGCATCAATTTTTAATTCTCATTTTCCTGTGAGAATGTTGAAGCGTGAATGATTCAGAATTCCCGAACTGTAGAAACTTGGAACAGAAAAAAGGCGTCCTGTATTTTATTTGCCAGTTTTATTTGTATGTTTTCATATTAACTGGCTAAATGATATGTCTTAGTACTCTTACATTTAATTTTCTTTCTTCCATTCTTTTACAAGCCAGAATACTACCTATAGTCGATGTCATTTATGAAAAAAAACATCTAGCTTATTTTTGAGAGCATTTCACAGGCAAAAAAAAGCAAACAGGAAAGAATTTTATTTTCAGATAACATTGGATCATACAGCGGTTTTTTCATTCATAGCAGCAGTGTCAACAGTTTCACACTGTATTGACAGACTTTTTAATAGTAAAAGAGTACCTGCTTTACCTAAATGATAACATGAGGCACAAACAGGATACAGTAAGTCGCCTGCAAAATCAAGAATAGCATTTCAGAAGGTGTGTGAAAGTATAGACTACCTGGTCAACTTTATTTGTTGCTCTCGTTCTTCTCAAAACTTTGAATAATATTAAAGCATAGAAACTAGGAAAATATCCCATCTTCTTAACTAAGCTTTGCTAATTTTCTGTGTATTCCTGGAACTTTAGCTAGAGCTGTAGCTAGGTCAGGCTTTTGTTGAATGGAAGCAGAAGTGAAACTTCTGAGCTTTGTGAGGAACTTCAAGTTTTATCACTCATAATTAAAAAGTTGATGGGAACCCGCAGTGCAGCTTTATAAAATAGCAAATGCTTCTGGTGCTCAGCAGGTTTTACGTCTGTGAAAAGCACTGTTTCATGAGAACAATGATTATCTGATTATCACTCCAGCCTCCTCTCTGAGTTAGTTTCTACTCAAATTCAATCATTTGACAGATACGGGAAAAGCAAGAGCCTCAAACCTATTACTGATGCCTCTTCTTTCTCTTGACATAGCTGCTTTTCTCAGTGTTCACCAATATGATCATAGACTGCAGCTCTTTTTAATGGTCATTGTGCATTATTTTTTAAGCTATTCAAAAACCTCTCTTTATCTCTCAGCATGTTCTTTCATGGTGGTAAAGATTTTGTGGAAATTACCACCTTGTAGGTTTTTTTTAATATGTTGTTGAACAAACCCACAAAAAAATAGAGAAAATAGAGAAATGTAAAGAAATCAATCTGCAAGTTTACTTTTAAAGTTCCAGAAGTGGCTTGCATCATCAACATTATTTATTTATTGGATAAGGGCAAATATTTTTAGGAACTAACATAGGGCAAGAAAACGTGAAATGCTAAACTTAACACATTATTTTGCCTATGTGACAGTTTTGTGTCAATCCACATCCTCTCAAATTAGGTTTAACAATCTATAAAACCATTCAAATAAGTAATTCAAATTAACCTACAGTTCATGTTAGCATTAATCAGTTAGAAATTTAATGAGAAAATATTTGGAACTACAGGTTTTCCTTGATTTCATCACAGGAAAATGATCTTACCTTTTTTGTCTTACTTTCTTCATTTGTAAAGTGGGCCAGATATGTGGATGGATTGCTGCTGGGTATTGCTCCTGAAAGGTATTTAAATGCCCAACTCGTAATCCTAAACAAGAACTGGTTTTGCACGTGGAGAATGTTAAAGACCTTGCTGTTATCATGGAAAAGACAATAAAGCAACTACTCTAGTTAAATGTTGCAAAGATACTTGACAAAATATTTGCCTGTAAACATTTGAAACTCCAGCTTTGACCTGATCGGTAAAAGGAAATTGTCCTTTGTACTTTTTGTAAAGGATTGTTGTTTTTATTTTTCAGAAGCTGTGTCTCGAGCTAGAGGCCAGGAACCTTATTTATTTCCCTCCTATTTTTGTTCTGAAACCATATGTATGTTGAAAAGAGCAAACTGAAAGCTTTTGCAAAGACTTTTCAGATGTTCACAAAACAAAATTAACCTTTGACATTTTGCTTAGGCTAAAAAATGAAAGACGTTTAATCTTTGTTGTTTAGAGTGCAGATGGTTGAAAAATTGTATTAATAAAAAAAAAAGTGGTCTCAGTATGACAAATAAAACCTAGGGAATTCAAACAGAGTAAGAAACAATACATGACTTGAAATATTAGATAATCCATGACTGAGTACACAGAGTGGTTTTAGAAGAACATGAAATTTAATACTAGCTCAAGCCATAAACCCCATTGTCTATCAAATTGAACAGCCTAATGTGTCTAAGTTTAACATTTAAAAAGTACTCTCATAAAGCAAGTAGGTTACTGTTGAAAGGTGTAGGTGGTGGTGAAAAAATTCCCCCATCCTCCCTTCACCTTTATTGTTGACCAGTTTCTCCCTGAAACACAGTATCATATTTTTTTCCTTAAATCTGCTTGTAAAAATAATAATAAATTCGTAATAAAGCTGGAATTACTGCAGTTATTCTGCCTTCTCCAATGATTACAATTTCTCTGGATGAACGTCAGTGCAAACATTGTTAGAATGGAGCCTATCAATCTTTTTTCTCTTATTCTGGGGTATATTCCTGGGCTTTTTGATGCTCTTTACAATCAGAGGCATTATATATGAATTGCTACATAAACTCAAACCTTCAGACATGTAAGCGTATATTAGCTATGACCTTAGCTAATAGGGGAATTGCCTTTTATAAATAGGAATTTGTTATTCAATGCAGTGGCAGATGAATAACACAAAACAGCACCATACCTGTAGATCAGATAAGAAAAATATACATGATATACTTAAATGGTATAAGTCCATATAGCTTCATCCAGTGCAGAGGAGCTGACCTGACTAATATTGGAGCTTCCATAAATGGCATACATAAATGCTAAATGGCCAATAGTGTAGAATGGGATGCCTAATTTGTAGGGAGAAATATGGTGACATAGATAAAGAGGATGTCAGAAGTAAATGTAGTAAAGAAAATACTTTTTTTTTTTTTAAATGTAATTTTCAAAGTACAACTTTGGGATTTTTTTTTTCACCAAATTGTACCAAACTTAATGGTTTTTGAGCTGAGTTAATTTAAAATTTACAATAAAAGAGAAAAACAAAGAAAACCAGGGTCACTGAGAAGAACAACAGAAGGTTGGCAACTAATGAGCTTGATTCTGCTAAGGGACTAAAAGATTTGTCTTGTTACTGATAGAAGAAACAGAAGGTATCATCCCAGAGACGGTTACATTTTCCTGAGGGAAAGAAAAACGTTAAAGACCTTGCTGTTATGCTGGAAAAGACAATAAAGTAATTACTCTAGCTAAAATTTGCAAAGCATTAGGCTCAGGTGAATTTGAATGCTGAGTTCTGAAAGAAGTAGCAAGAAAAATAGTTAAAATTTCAAATACCCATTTTTGATTCATAAACTCTTAAGAACAAGAGATCTTATGAAGGTCATCATTAACTGGTTGACATTACACACAGGAAAACGTCAATACAAAGAGTATCAAAGGAAACAAATAATGACAGTTTAAATGGCAACATATTAAAATTTTTCACCAGTAACAACAGCCAGCTAACTTGCTTCTCTATGGGGTCCCAAACTATAATATCCATTTACAACAGTTGAGAAGTTCTGTCATTCTTCTCCTGATAGCTTTCGCAATGTAATTCATGCCTTTCAGTACAAGATTCAGAACACCATGAAAGTTATTAAAACTTTAGCAGTAGTCTGCTATCTATTGAAAATAATATAAAACTTAAATCTAAACACCTTAGGTGTGTGATTATTTTCACACGTTATTCAGCAAAATGCTGATTTATACATTCATGCAGACCTGCTGCAGAAATTGCATTACAACCTGAGTACCAGGAACAATAGAAAATCTTGTCCTCTAGATATGGAGTTGAGACCTAACTTTGGCAAAGTATGAAAACCTTTGCCTGTAGATAATGAATTCCTTTCGGATGAACTTATTATTAGAAGCAAAATTCTTTGTTCAAAACACATGAAGCAATCTATGGTATTTTAGAATTATAGTAAGACACAAACACTGCCATCACTAAATATACAGAGAAAAACTTTCAATGTCTGCATCTTTATATGAGAAATAAATAGATTTTGATATGTAATATATATATGAGCTCTTGTAGCTGCCATGCACAGAAACAATGTTGCTTTTTGAAGTGCAATCTACAGAAAAACTATGAGCACTTTAATGTAAAGTTTGGATTGTGCAAAACCCGATAGTTCTAGCAATCTTTGCTAGTTGTATGATTTCTGCTATGAACATTGACAAATAATTGGTTTGCCTGTTCTTTCAGCTTCCATTTTTCCATGTAAAGCTAGGCAAGTTTTTACAGGACGAAGTAAAGAACTAAAATGTGGACATGAAAACCAAATGAGTGGTTCAGTCACATCTGTAATTTTAATCAAAACACTGTATTTTAGAAGATTTATAGAAATCTGTTGACTAAGTGAAATTCATACTGTACAACCTTCATATTATTTAGTTATTTTAATGGTTCTGAATCAATGAAAATTTATGGTATAATTACTTTGTACAAAAATAATTATCCTTACTGCATGCAATAAGCAAGTATTGTCTGAAAAGAACTCAGCATACTTTAAAATAGCTGAACAATTTTTTCCAGATGGTTAAGCTGCCAGTGTTACTAACTTTACTGGAGATATTTCTTGGTATCAATACATGTAGTAAAAACACAGTCTGAATTTTTTGGAATTACGAATCATGGCTCATAGTCTTCCATCTAACACACCTGTTATCAGTTGACCCTACACACCACTACACAGTAATACAGCCACTCACTCAATTTCCCACAGCAGGACAAGGAAGAGAGTAGGAAAAGCAAAAGTTAAAAACTCATGTGTCAAAATAAACACAGTTAAATAAGTGAAGGAAAGGGTGGAAAAAACAAGTGATGCAAAGGCAATCACTTACCCCACAAGCAGACTGATGCCCAGCCAGTCTCCAAGCAATGGCTACTTTTGAAGACAAAACCTCCCAATTTTATTGCTGAGCATGACATATGGTATGGAGTATTCTTTTGGCCAATTCAGGTCAGCTGTCCCGACTGTGTCCCTTCACAGCTTCTTGCCCACTCCCAGCCTACTCACTGAGTGGCAGAATAAGGACCAGAGAAAGCCTTGGTGCTATTCAAGCACTGTTCAACTATAACCAAAGCATTGGTGTGTTATCCACACTGTTTCAGTCACAAATTCAAACCACAGCACCATATGGGCTGCTACGAAGAAAGTTAACTCCATCCGAACCAGACCCAGCACACAACTACAGTCTTTGGTGTCATGTACATGTGTACTTTTGCAGGTATTCAATTCATTGCATAGCCTAAAATATATACTTTGGGTGCCACAAACTGAAATCTCTCAATGCACATTAAAATGCTTCTGAAATAAATAGTAAAATATACTATCTTTTTATTGTCACTTTGTTCCTAGCTTCCTTATCAGGTGCAAGGCTATCCTGCATAGGTATTTTTAAGCATTCGGTATGAAAGGGGTATATTCTTCACGTTTCAGATTATTCAGGACCTTGATGTCCATGAAGTACATGAATGAGCATGGTGTGATGAACCGCAGCTTGATACTTAACAGGATACTGGCCAGATCCAATCTTACCTCTATTAGAGTTTTCCTTTAAGAAAGCGTGTAAGGGTGTATGATGTTTTAGAAGACTGCAAGATGGGGAACATAATGCCAAATTTTAAAACTGCAATTAAAAAAGAGCCAAGTCTAGATTGCCAGCTTAACTTTATTTCCTGGAAGACTTTGGAACAAATATTCAAGCAAATGATTTGTTAGCAGTTGCAAAGTAAGGAAGAGATGAGTAACAGACACGTATTTGTCAGCAAAAAATTACATTGAACCAATTCTTCAACAATTGTTAGAGATTGTCAAGAAGCAGCAGATGTCGTATATTCTTAAATAAATCTTCAGGCACTGTCTAACATGACATTCTCTTAAGCAAGCTAGGAAATCCTGGGCTAGATTAAGTTTCTAAATTGCTAGTAAATTGCATGCAAAGTTGGCTGGATAGCTGTGCGAGTTGTCAGTAATTCTCTGTCAAAGTGAAAGGACAAACCGACCACAGGCATTGCTCCTGAAATCAATTCTTTGCTACTTTTCATTAATCAGCCTGGATGGTAGAGCATAGACCAAGTTTATTAAATCTGCGATAACACAGAGTGGGAAAGAGAAACAGCGTACTCAAGAACAAGCTTTGAATTCAAAATCGGCTTGACAAATTAGAGAAAAGGACTAAAAGATATGCTAAAACTCTGTGGAAACAAGCGGAAGGTGCTAGGCGTAGGAAGGAATTATGGACAGCAAAAATATGCTGTAGAAAAAAACTGGTGAAATACTGTTTCTTTGGAAAAGAATCTGTGAGTCTGCATGTATCACATTCTGAACAGGGGTCAGCAAAGCCATGAAGTTGTAAAAAAATCTAAGAGCATTTTATCTCTTGTAAATGGAAATAAGGCTTGTAAGACATGGTGAAGTAATTATCCAGTTTTGCTCAGTGCTGTACTCCAGGCTGGAATTCTGCATCCAATTTTGAGCATTGTATTTCACCAACAAAGTATACGTGTGAAATAAAAAACAAAAGACTTGGGGTTATGTACCTTACAGGACAAATGTGTAAGGGAGGACCTGATGGCAAAGGTCAAGTTTGTAAAAGGGTCGTATAAAAAGGAAATACTTCGTTCTTCTTTTTGCCATGGTAGGTAGGATAAGAAATAATGGGGTTAAATTGCAGCAATTAAGAATAAGTTTAAACATCAGAAAGAACATTCTAATGCTAAGAACAGCGAAACACTGAAATAGATATAATGGGAGTGGAGGATGGAAAGACATGAGATAAATAATATCAGAATTGATGTAGACATAGTTTGCCCTACACTAAGGCAGAAAAATGCTGGAAGGTTCTGGTTTTTATCACAATTAATTACACTGATACATCCCTGGAACAGAGTAAAACATCCTGCCTAACAGCTGGTGGCCACAGAATGACATCTTCCGATACAGTAAATGCCAAAGACAAAATGTGCTAGTACTGATTCTTTGACTTCTGATATAAAATATTTTTGCCTTCAGATTAGAAATTTTTTTTTTTTTGGTCTTCCTTACTCCCAGTAGTCAGATTGTGGGAAAGTTCTGCTTGTTTCTACTTTGACTAATCACAGGGGTGAGGACTTCAGCAGGAGTTTGTTACTGGAAAGAAAGAAGGGATAAGTCAAAGGAAGGTGGTGGTAGATAAAGTGGAGCCATGGTATTGTTTTTCTGTAATGATTAGAAAATAGGAAAAGAATCCAACAAAATAAACTATTTCAGTTTGCTTGGTTTGAACCTTACAGGGTCATGAGTAGCCCGAGAAATGACAGAATGAAGTCTGAAACAGCATAAAGTTTTGTTGAAACTTTGTTGCTTCTGCTGTCTCTGCTTTATAGATACTATAGTGAGATAAAGAAGTGAATGAGGAAGTCCAAGTGAATTGTTTGTATTTATCTCCTTCCTGAAGTGGCTTGATGTTTTGGCACATAATGTTATTGCAATGAATAATATGTGGTGCTTTTATTGTTCTGGTTGCTTTTTGAAGACCCTGTAGTTTGGACCCAACTGAAGTGAATATTTCTCTTCCTTATTTCTCTCCTGAGAAAGTTTTTCTGCATATATAACAACATTTCTTCTCTATTATGCTTGATAAGAAGAGATTTTTTAACTTTCCTCTTGGTGGAAAAAAAAGTAAGTCTTCTTTATTTTCTTCTGTTTGCCATTTTGTCCTTCATATTAAATCTACAATTCTTTCTACAGGAGACATAAAGCCAAAGGGGAAAAGGGAAAGTCTACAATAAATTAAATTGTCAGTTGGGAAGCATTTCCTAAAAATAAGTACATATATCTAGGGTGCAGAAAATTCTGATCTTTTTCTTGCCCACTTATTGATAGTAGCAGAGTTGCTTTTTAGTACAACAAAAGTTGCAAAAATAGTAGTCTAAATAGTGCTATTGCTAAAAAAGTAGTCTCAACTGAAAAACATCCAGGATTCTTAGAATAAGAAAGCGTTTAAGACAATAAACTACTTCCATGGGCACTTTCCCTCCTTAGCTTCCTAGCTGAATATAATAAGGAGTTCACAAATTCTCATTACATTCAGCGCTGCATATTTTCTCCTACTTAACAAAATAGGGTTTAGAATTAAACCCACCATCTAAAAGATCGCAACAATTTTCATGGACATTATGGTCTGGAGAAGCAGCATTATACACGATTTAAATGACTCTCCTGTTTCAGTAAAATACTGTATGGCTTATATGATTCCTACCTGATCTTTCATAAAAGTTTAAGTCTGGACATCACCTACCTGTAGACAAAATATTGTGTTCCTAAGCCTAGCCAAATCTTCTATCTTGGCTTTTATTCTTCATTTTTTCTGAATTAAATTAAAATTTCCCTATTCTGTTTTCTTCAGCTTAGCTATGAGTGGACAAAGTCCTAGATGCACACGTTCACTTGAATTGAATGACCCTCACATCAGCCTCGAGCACCACTTGTGCTTACATGGAAGCATTTACTACCAAATTTTCTGTCTGCTTCATGGAGGCATTTGTACGTACAAGCTGTGGAGGTCCTTCCATGAAAGACACTGTAGAATCACAAAAGAGGTTTTATTGCTTCACAAAGTGTGGATACTTCATCAGTGAACTAGAAAGGTTTCTACCTGCAAAGATATGAACTCAGTGCTTAGAGCCTGAGTATACAGAATCAGCTGAAAAGGGAGAGTCACTTTTAGTGATCAAGCTTCAAAAATTTTAAAAAAAGTGAGTGTAGGCATAGTAAGCAAAAATTAACCCTAGAAAGAATCCATTTAAGAGGGTTTTTTTTCCCCAAAACAAAGTAGTAAATTCACCTGTAAAAGTATAGGTTTACAACAAGATTAAATGCTTTATTTTAACACTTCCATTATTTACTAACTATAATTATTCTGTGAGCTCCACATTGGAGTCATGGTATATCTGTAGCTGCCTGTAGAGATCAAGACCCATTTTTTCTCTTGATACTTGTTTACTAATAGTCTTGTGAGCTGTTGTTTCCATCTTTTTCATAACATCATAGCTATGTGACTTTTTTTTGTGAGGAGTGGCACTCATGCCTTAAGGAATGAAAATGCTATTCCAGAATCTGGTTTTTTAAGGTACTGTGTAACTCCTGCATGTTTTTTTGAGGGCTGTATGGTATGAAGTATATTTTGTATCCCTGTAAAGGAATGTAGCAGCCCTCAAAATCTCTTCAATCCTCTGTGTAGCACAATGAATGTAATTGCATATTATATGTAAGTTCATATTCACATTATCTCTTCTAGAGAGGGTCCTGATCAGCAAGGTAATGTGTCCTGTTTTACCATACTGTTCATCCATTTTGGTTGCTCAGTTTCTTTACAAATATTTTTCCTCCCCTTCAAATCACTGTTAAATTAGCTGTTTAATGTTTTATTCAGAAACCAACATATACTAGTGGCAGAATTTGTTGATACTGCACTGGAAATCAAATTTGGGCCTATGGATTTGCTGATTTCTTAGTGAAGAGATGTGTACTTGCCTAAGCTACTGATCTTGTATCAGTCTTGATTCACATGAACAGCATCTCTCTAAGTCAGTGGGAGATGCTGGTTAAGACTGAGGTCAATAGTACACACTTATTACTGTGCTTTCCATGGTGGAGCAGCCTGCCAGAAAATATATTGCCTTGGAATTATTTTGTTTGAGGTATTATTGTTGGTAAGACTCTCTATAAGTTAATGCTGTGTTTTCCAAACCAGACAAGTGCTTTCTGAACAATTGCATATGAGGTACTACTTCACATTGAGGAATGTGTGTCGTTTTTATGCTTGGATATCAAGCTTAACTAGTGTAACCCTGACTGGTAAACTGACCTCCAGCTTTCTCTTATAGCTATCAATAATTCTCCATGCATTGTGCTAGAAGCACAACGAGCAAAGGTACAGATAATCGCAATCATGTTCATAGCTTGCACTGAATATATTTAGACTATTCTTTGAAGGGGAAAAAAGTCAATTATCCACTTTTCTACCTGAGCCTGGATTTACAACTCATTTTTAGTAGAAGATCTTAAAAAAAAAATCCCCAAAACAACCCGTCTTGGTATAGTTTCTTTCACGTGACCATGAGATACACTCAAAGAGATATACAGGAACATATCTGAAACAGCAGTACTGTTTCCTTTAAATGGCCCCAGTAGGTATATTTGTTAAAGAAAAATCGATACAGAAAGAAAAATGAATCACTGCTCCTGGGGGAAAAAAGAAGTGTCTCAGATGCTTTATAATTGTTCAGAAAATATTTGTGGGAGGAGTGACTCCTGGAAAACCTCCCAAGGTCAGTGAGACCCATGGCATTGTGCTGAGTAAGTTACACTAATTCTTATGCACATAATTTTCCCCAGAGAAATTGCTGTTCTTTTTCTTCTTATTTTCCCATTCTTGTTTTTAATTCTTTTTCCATTGTTGGTGTTGTAGCTCCTCTTCCTCTTCCTCTTCCTCTTCCTCTTCCTCTTCCTCTTCCTCTTCCTCTTCCTCTTCCTCTTCCTCTTCCTCTTCCTCTTCCTCTTCCTCTTCTTTGATTTGCGTATAGTCCTTATGTTTGCTAAGAAAGCTACCGAATTCCAGGAGGGAATATCCAATTTACATAAGCAAGTGGGATCATTTTTATATGTAAATGATATCAAAATGTGTGTCACTGTTTGTTGCACAAAGATGACTAAGCTCTGTGTGGAAGCTTCAGCCGTTAGGGCCCAATCCTGTAATCCAGTTGCAAAATTCCCGTTGACCTCAAATTTCCAGTGGAACTTTTATCTCATTTCAGAGAAGCATAGCTGCTGTTAGTGCTACATGGTGAACTTCAGGTTTCCTTTGTACCCACCACTGTTTTCTTTCAGCATGTGTGAACCCTGTTCTTCAGTTTCTGGAGAAGCTGGGACTTAGAAGGCATGTGTTGTTTCTACCCAAATTAAGTCTGTACTCCACTCTTCACTGGATTTGACTTATGTTCTTTAATGTTTGTGACAATAACTACTTTTTACAATATTTTGACAAATGAGAAAATGAGAAAAAAGTAGATGACACTTGAATGAGATCTTTTTCTAAATGCCTTTCTCATCTTTTTGTGCTCCAAAGTGTATGTAATTGAATGATGCAATTCTAAGAGAAGAAATCCCAATTAAAATACGTTTATGAGGGTTCCAACCAGAGATTTGAACTTGTGTTATAAGGGACTTAAACCAGTCCGCATATATTTGAAGTAGCTCTCTTGTCTCAGTGGAGATTTACGTCATCATATCTTCCATCAGAATCTGCACTTTCCCATTGTATACTCACTCAGATCAATTTAGATGAATTTAGATGAAAAATTTACTTGACTTATTTTGATAACTTAATGTCCTGGTTTGAGGTAAAACAGGACCAATTTTGTTCAGTAACATTACTTTTTAGCTAGGCACAAATCATATCTAAATATGTGGGTATGTAGGTATTCACAAATAAACATATGAAGTTAATTTCCCTGTGATAGTATCAACATTTTCTGTGTTGCTTTTATTTTGGACAAGCAGCCTTGACCTGATGTATAATATGCAGCTTGCTGAAGCAACAGCTATACACTAGAGATGGCACTAAGCTCATTTTAACTACAACATAAACCCAGATCTTGAAAGCATTGTGGTAACTTCCATTACACTAAAAGCTATTGATTAGAAATGCTTCCCTGGCAGAAAGAGGGGACTCATGAACTCACTGTGTTCCAATGATTCACCATGAGATCTCAATGGGAGTTGCAGATGCCAAGTAGCAGCACAGCAGATAAACCATGAAAATCAAGGAACAATCCAGGTCTTATCCAGGCTGTATAAAATAATGAAAATATTTCTGTCCATCTGAATGGGTTCTAAAGAAGATCCCATTTTATGTCATAAGAACTATTCCTGCCCGGTTTTTTTATTCCACTTATTTTTTTACCAGAACTTTACTTGTTTGGGTTATTCAAATATTACACTTCTTATCAGACTACTTGTTACTGAAGACAGAAGAAGCATGTAATGTAGGGCATTGCATGAAGGGCATGTTCTTTTTTATGTATTTTGATTGTAGTATTTGTTAGGATACATCTGTTACATGTCTTTTACATACATTGAGATGTCACTGATACAAGATGTAAGAGAGCAATAACAGCAAAGTTGTTTAAAGGTTATGCCAATGCCCTAACCAGAAGGTGTTGTGTTTTAAAAATTTGGCCCACTACAGAAAATGGTGATAACTCACTAATAATGCAGACTGGATAAAGAAATTATAGTTGTCGATACTGAGTGTTAAGAAGTACATTCAAAGAGATAAAAACAGTTGAGACCTTGTTATTCTGAAATACATTTGGAGACAAATATTTTTTGGGGAGGGAGAGTTGGTTTGCTTTAATGGAAGTAAAATGAGGTGGCTATTCTACATGCATTGCAAGCGTGTTTTGGGAAATGTGCTTTGAATTTTTTTCTTTTTCTAAGAAGCAAATGATTTACGGGCATTAGATGTTCTTCGTAACAGACACTTTTGGAATACGTATACCTTTCTTAAAGCAAGAAGTCATTTGCTATAAGCTGTAAAAAGCAGAATAAAAAAATGGATCAAGCACTTTTTAACTTGCTATATAAAGAGGCTTTGCAAATGAAAATAATTTGAGTTACATTGTTAGTAGCTTTTGTAAAGTTCTTACAATTTTGTTTTGAAACAAACTATAGTTACAGAACAGCAGTTCCTTGAAATGTTTTCTTTAAACAAAAGAACATATAATAAATTCAAAATCCTATTAATCGATACTGCTTTTTCAAGTTCATAAGCATCTTCATATGCATTAGTCTTCGTTTTGTTGATTTGTAAGGGGACCTTTCTTAAAGTTCAGTGTTATCTATTTCTGTCCCTTGGCATGATACGACATTTTGGAGGAGTTTTGTGTTGGTAAAGTGAATTTTTTTTCCTATGTGTGAAGATTGGTTCTGTTTGGTTTCTGTATATATCAATAGTTGGACCATAGCACATCTTTTATTGTTCACTATGTTGGCTGTATGCATTACATTTACACACACTTTACATTGCATAAGGTATTATTATTAGATGAATTAACGTGCATATGTTTATGTAGCCTATGTATTCAGTATATACTCATAACAATTCCACCTGGTTCAAATAATAATTTCTGTCTCAGTAGCTGGTCAGTTGCTCAGGTTATTTCTTTATTCTGCAAATGTGACTGAAAAAAAAAATGCAGGAAATGTTTGTGGTTTGTTTGGGAGTTTTGTTAACTTCGTAAATACATAGGTTATATGATAGATGATCGTTGCTTTCATGATTATAATTCTGTGAATTGCCTAATGGCATAAATACTCTGCTGGGGAGAAATTTTAATTATGGTTTAGATTTAGGAGTTTTTCCACTTTGGGATCCTCAGAATTATTCCTTCTCTTCATGAATAAAAACTAGGAAGCAGGTGATTTGTGTGCTCATTTTAATAATGGGCCAACAATCAAACAAGATTTCTGTTATTCACTGGGATTTACCTTACAGAGAAGGATTTCCCCTGTAGGACAGTTTGCTTAGACCACTTATTATTAAAGTTTTTTTTTTAATAATATGAGAAGTACCATTTTATATCATGCTTAAGATGTAACCTTAAAAGAATGCTATCTAAGAAATACATTCAGAACACATTTAATGGATATATTTTTTCATATAACTCAACCAATAATATTTATGTCTCCTCAGGTATTTTCTTCTATAGCTCTACATTTAGATGTTCTCATTAATTTCCTTCTAAACTTCTATTTGACTCAGTCCCATGAAAGGTCATTACAATATTCCCTACTGTACCCTTCATATGTATCACAGGGCAATACACCACAGAGGCAACTTTTTGTGTGGAATTATTATAATTGGTTCTGATAAAATTTTAGCCCAGAAATAGTTCTTCACTAAAGAATCCTATGTTGATTTTTCTTGATGCCAACATCTTTGTCATTCTAACCAATTTGCCAGCTGTAGAAGAGCTAACAACAGAAAAGATGCTTTACCACTTTTTCATTGGCAACATGCTACCGTGCTGATGTATTACGATAGATGAATTACATCGTAGCATAACTATACAAAAAATAATCTCCACATGGCCTATACTGAAGGTAATGTAAGTTTAGAAAAAAACTGTAAAACAAGTAAAGGTTAGCGTCAGAGTATATATCCAAGTAATTTCTTTCAGAAAGGAACAAAGGTAATAAGAAAGACTTCAAGAACTGTCAAAGGTGACATTATAGTGCGTGTCTGCTATAGTCTACCTGACCAGGAAGAACAAGTGGATGAGGCCTTCTACAGACAGATAGGAGGAGCTTCACATTCGCAGGCGCTGGTCCTCATGGGGGACTTCAGCCACCATGATGTCCGCTGGAGGGATAACACAGCAGGATATAAGCAGTCTAGGAGGGTCCTGGAGTGCATTGATGATAACTTCCTTTTCCAAATGACAGCAGAGCCAATGAGGAGAGGTACTCTGCTGGACCTCATACACCAAAAAGAAGGGCCTCACTGGGGATGTGAAGCTCAAGGGCAGCTTTGGCTGCAGTGACCATGGTGGAGTTCAGGATCCTGAGGGCACGGAGGAGGGTGAGAAGCAAGCTCACAACACTTGCCTTCAGGAGAACTGTCTTTGACCTCTTCAAAGATCTGCTCAGAAGAGTCCCATGGGATAAGGCCCTGGAGAGAAGAGGGTCCAAGAAAACTGGTTAATATTTATGGATCACCTCCTCCAAGCACAAGAGAGTTCTATCCTAACAAATACAAAGTCAAGTAAAAATGCTAGGAAGCCTGTGTGGATGAACAAAGAGCTGCTATCCAAACACAAAAAGGAAGTATACAAAGGGTGGAAGCAACAACAGGTAGCCTGAGAGGATTACAGAAACATTGTCCGAGCATCCAGGAATGAAGTTAGGAAAGCCAAAGCCCAAATGGAATTTAATCTGTCCAGGGATGTCAAAGACAACAAGGGCCACTGTAAGTACATTACTGACAAAAGAAAGACTAGGGAAAATGTGGACCTGTTGTCAACAAGACAGGGGATCTGGTGACAGAGGACATGGAAAAGGCTGAGGTACTGAATGCTTTCTTTGCCTCAGCCTTTACTAGCAAGACCAGCCTTCCAGAATCCCAGGTCCCAGAGATAAAGAAGAAAGGCTGGAGCAAGGAAGAGGTACCCTTGGTGCAAGAGGATCAGGTCAGGGAATACTTAAGTAAACTGGGCATAAATAAGTCCCTGGGGCCTGATGGGATGCACCCACAAATGCTGAGGGAGCTGTTGGATGTCATTGCGAGACCACTCTCGATAATCTTTGATCAATCATGGCAGCCAGGAGAAGTACCCAAAGACTGGAAAAATGTAAATATCACTCCCATCTTCAAGAAAGGTAAGAATGAGGACCAGGGAACTACAGACCAATCAGACTTACCATGATCCCTGGGAACACGATGGAGCAGCTAATCCTGGAAACAGTTTCCAGGCACATTAAGGATGAGAAAATCATCAGGAATAGTCAGCATGGCTTCACCAAGGGTAAGTCACGCTTGACCAACTTCATAATCTTCTATGATGAATTGACTGACCTCGTAGATGACAGCAGAGCACTGAATGTTGTCTGCCTGCATTTCAGTAAGGCCTTTCACACCGTCTCCCGTAAGATCCTCATAGAGAATCTGCTGATGTATGGGCTGGATGAGCAGACTGTGAGGTGGCTTGAAAACTGTCTGAATGGCCAGATCCAGAGGGTGATGATCAGTGGCACAAAGAATACTTGGAGGCCAGTGGCTACCTGTGTACCCCAGGGGTCAAGACTGGGTCTGATCCTGCTTAACATACTCATTAATGATCTGGATGATGGGGCAGAGTGTACTCTCAGTAAGAAAGAGAACCCTCAAACTGGGAGGAGTGGCTGATACACCAGGTCATGCTGCCATCCAGAGGGACCTTGGCAGGCTGGAGAAATGAGCTGACAGGAAACTTACGAAGTTCAGCAAGGAGAAGTGCAAAGTCCTGCACCTGAGGAGGAACAACCACTTGCACTCATATATGCTGGGAGACACCCAGCTAGAAAGCAGCTTTGCAGAAAAGGACCTAAGGGTCCTGGGGGACACCACGTTGACCATGAGCCAACAATATGTCCTTGGGGCAAGGGACTCTAATAGTATGCTGGGCTGCATTAGGCAAAGCATTGCCAGCAGGTTGAGGAGGTGATAGATCCTTCCCCTCTACTCAGCACTGGTGAAGCCACATCTGGAGTACTGTGTCCAGTTCTGGGCTCCTCAATGCAAGAGAACCATGGACATACTGGAGAGAGTCCAAGCAAGGGCCACAAAGATGATTAAGGGACTCTCCTATGAGAGTCCCATTTAGCCTGGAAAAGAGAAGACTTAGGATGTGTCATGTTAATATACATAAATACGTGAAGGGAGGGTGCATAGAGGACGAAGCCAGGCTATCTTTAGTGGTGCCTGGTCACAAGACCAGAGGCAATGGACACAGACTGAAACACAGGAGGTGCTGTTCGAACGCCAGGAAACACTTTTTTACTGCGAGGGTGACCAAGCAGTGGCACAGCTTGCCCAGAGAGGTTGTGGAGTCTCCAGCTTTGGAGATACTCAGAAGCCATCTGGATATGGTCCTGGGTAATCAGCTGTAGGTGGCCCTGCTTGAGGAGGTTGGTTGGAGCAGATGACATCCAGAGGTCTTTTCTACCCCAACCATTATTTGATTCTGTGATTCTGTGATATTGATTAAACTGTTAGGAAGAGAAGAACTAGCTCTAACTTCATTTGGGTTCATTTTATAGACATCCCCAAAATGTGACTGTCTTGAAATATCTACTACCACTAGAAATCTTAATTGTGCAGTTCTGAGATAGGAACACTCATAGATGAAAAATTAATGTAGCTAGCCATAATATATCTACAGTCAGGGTTTTGCAAACACATGTCAGGTACAGTATCTCCTTCTCAAGAGCCACCTTTTTCACCTAAATGCCTACAAGTTTTTTACGTCACTTAGTGGCCTTATAAAAGTTGCAATATATATTCTTCTACCAAGAAAATAACTGTTTAACCAATTCATATCAAAGTGATTAATGAAAATAAGGAATTGTTCTAAAGCATCTGTTTCCTGATTGCAATGTGTACAAGTACTCTGTACACATAGGAGTGCAATCCAGGTATTCATGTGGCTACGAAAGAAAATATTGTTGCTCAGTTCCTGTAAAATCTACGGAGGAAATAAAAAAATATATAAATTCTTACTTTAGCTAAGGATGACCAGTTTTTAAGTGAAGAAATGTTGAGGTTTTTGATTGTAAAATTTCTTTTAATTAGTTTCATTGTCATTATCTGTAACTACTAATTAATCAGAATAACATTCAGCATTAGCATTGAAATTATTATAGACTAGTAAAGGAGAAAATTAAGTTAAGTTATTTTAAAAAATATAAAGATATCTATTGTGTTCACTCTCAGTCACAGATAGCTGTGATTAAATTTTAATTTGATGTCAAATTAAACACTCGGTTACATCATGCTGACTTCCAGAGTACAGCTCCACTCACTTCAGAGGAATTTCCCATTTAAACAAGCAGAAAGGCTTCCAAAGGCAGGTTCAGCTCAGTTCACATCCACAAAATGAATCTCAGTAGTAGCCACGAAAATTTTATAGTGAGTAGCTAAAGAACTATACAGCAAAGAGATTTTGAATATTGTTACTCTTTTTTTAATTGTGTACAGTCTGTCTTCTACATTTTTAGCTTCTAACTCTGAAGAACATCTCATTCCAAATTGTCTTCAGCTGCCTGCATTAAAGTCATAGCATCACTATACATTCCTCACTTTTGTGTAAGACAGCATGTGAATACAAAAATATGGCTAGCTTTGCATGCAGTCCTGTTAATTTTGATGTTGTACTAGTCTGGGAAGGCACAAATATCCAGCTACAGATTCAGGGCTTGAGTGAATATCTCAGATGGGCAGAATGTCATATATCATCACCCTTTAGGAAGTATTATAAAGGCCAACTATTATATTTACACAGTAGAGGTTGTGAAAGTTTAGATAGCTGCTGGTTCAGCATACAATATAAAACAAGTAGAAAACTTTTAGGAAGCATTGTCTAAAACCAATAGCCTTCTCATGGACAAAAAAAAATGTGACCTCTCCTCCTTTGAGTCTCCTGCTCATGTTATCCACGGGATCATCACCTCTGTAAAGCTGCCATCCAGTTGTAAAATTACTTCTGCTGTTCAACCACTGCACAGCATTTATACTCACTGTCAGCTCAGCTAATCCTATTGTATTAATGGGCCTAACAGACCTGTTTTGCTGGAAGGATGATTGGACAGGGATTTGATTTCTTCTGAAGTAACTGGGATCTGATTTTGCAGCCTCTTGTATAGACATAATTGTCTACACAAAGCACAGCGCAACAAGGAATCAGATTTACTAGGCTAGTTTCTGCTCTCATGTACAGCAAAACAAGCATGAATAATTCTGAAAAATCTTTATTTCTCATTTCACAGCTGTTTTTTAAAGAAGTTGTTGAAATAAATTATTTTATGAATTTTTCAAATTCATTTCGAAATAGGTATTCTCAAAGTAGAAATACCTGTGTCACCTGCATCACTTTTATAGAACATAACCTGTTCTTGCCATTACTCTCTGCCAGCCAGAATAGTTAATTCTGTATGAAAGGTTTTGATAAGAATATCCTGAAAATATATTTTTGTGCCATGTACCCAGCAGGGCTAAATTGGAGAAAATCCAAAGGAATAATAATAGCGCTAGGAAGAAAAGAGGTGTTATGGTAAGATGTACAGGCCATGGAAAGCGAACCGTATGTGGCCAGTCCTTAATTGTAGTGAGTCTATCTGTTCTCCATGATAGGAAATAAGACCTCTAGTGATTACAAGAAAGATGTGTAAAAGCACAAATCAAAGTAAAGTGCTCAAATCCCAGAGATTTTCAATGGAGATCCAGATATATAGTCTCAGAAGCTAAATGGAAAAAGAGCAGCAGTTCTTAAAGAATATCTGGTTACTGAGTGAAATACATAGATTTACATTGTGTTCCATTTTCTGCTTATACATGGAAATTAAAACACTGGGGAGGGAGCATGTTTCTTTGACTCGCCTTCACTTATGCAAATGACTTATTTCTCCTTTCATTACCTCTGTTATTAATATTACTAAATTCAATTATTAAAAAGCCTTTTATTCCACCTTTGATTCCTGGTTGTGGTTACTGCAGCCATCACACAGATGCAAGAACACTTGTCCCAGTGACTGATGCGGATTTCTTTAAAGCATTGACGTATTGCAAGCAGGTCTGAAGTTTAGTACATCTGAGAATAGTGAGACCTGTTTTGGAGAAAAATAATTAAATTTAATGAAGTGGCAAAATAAGGCCAAAGTCAGATTTCTTGGGATTGTAATATAATTAAAAATCAGTCATTTTTATATCTACATCATGATCTCTCCCCTGAGTCAATCCAAGTTTATTTAGAAGTATGGTAAAAATTACTAAAAGAAGAGGACAAGTAACTTTCCAAAAATGTCACTTCTAGGAAGTACTTGAGAAAAAGGAGATGTAAGTATCAAAGATGTGCTTATTTGTTAACTACTGTGTCTCCAAAGAAGCACAAGTCTATTCAGATGTGCAGCGTCTAAAAATGTGTAACACATAGAATAATAGCATTAAACTAAAGCAATGTTGAATGATTTCATGTTTGATATACTTGTGATGATAAACGATAGCAAAGTGATAAAGCTGCATAGAAATCAAACAGCACAAAAAAATTGTTGACTCAGAAAGAGGATTGATTTAATTATGTCTTGATTTTGAGTCTGTTTGTCATCTGCAGACAAATGGAAAGGGTATTAGAAAATATTACAGGGTGTAGAAGTAAATTGGAGATGGGGGTATTTTCCCATTGGGAACAATAGTAATGATTTGTCTGAATGATTTTTTTTTCACCCATTATATTTGAATTCTTCATGGGAAACATTTCTCAGTGAGCTCTTTGTGCAGTTGATGCAGAGCTTGGTTCTGAGAAAACAATTTATTTGAACATTTTTGTGTTTAACAGGGTGTCAAAGTATTTGCTGCTGTTTATGCTTGGTTTCTGTTCTCATTTGGCTAGAGAAAATTCATAGATTCATACAAGTTATGGACAGAATGTACTGCTATGAAAATATTAACCTGACTTCCTAAATGGCAAAAGGCAGAATTTCTTCTAGTGATTCCTACAATGCAGCCCAAAAGCAATGATTGATATACAGTTTCTGTTAGACAAAGGCTCTGTCTTAAGAGTTCAGGGAAGAATTTCCCAGTATTCCCAATGCTTATTTTATCTTTATTGAAAATTTTCATCTTATTTTCAGTTTGAACTTTTCTGACTCTCGGTCCCAGCATTTGTCTGGTTGAAAGGACTTCCAGGTATCAAGAATCTTTCTCCCGACATTGATAGTTACAGACTGGGTTCAAGACACCTCTTAATCTTGTTTTTGTTTCAATAGATTGAGCATCTAAAGGCTTGCATTGTAAGACATGATTGCTGAGTTTTCTTAGGTTTTTAATGCCATGAATGACCGTGGAAAAGGGTTTTTTCTGAAATTTTCTGAAATCATTTTAATTTTTTACTTCCTTTTAAATATATGAGCACTGGAACTAAACACAGTAATGGTTTTAGTTATGCCACAAAAAGTAATGCCTTTTTTTATTTCTGATAGTTTTTTCTTTGCCCGTGCATTTAAGGCTTGCACTTGCCCCCTTTAGTTGCTGCTTCACACTACAGTAGCTTAGCTAAAATGATCTTGTCGTCATTTCATTCTCAATGCACTTGGGATACATAGCACTGTCCAGAAAAGGTGGCCTCACCTAGAGTAAATTCAAGAATGTTAGTAGAATTTACAGGGGTGTAGTGCATTGGGACTGATGGCTTTATCTTGTACAAAACTGGCAGAAACATCTAATTGTGCCCTAATGATCCTCATTTGGCAAAAAGCCAAATTGGCAGAAAGCCTCTTCCTCGTTTTTGGTCAAGACAGGTCATCTGTGCTCCAGTATCGCATGGTATCGCACCTTTCTCCCAAGTATTGTACAGGGCATTCCAGAAAAGAAGGGGTCTTCGCAGAGATGTAGATAGAAAATGGAGCTAGAATAGAACCAAACTCCTGTTATTCTGAAATGTCTCCCACCAAAAAAAATCAAGACAGTCCCTGTTATATTTCAACCCACTGCACTGGAAAATCCTCTGAATGGGTCCACCCAAAACTGTGTGGAGTCTGGGAGATACTGTACATTGACTTCAGACCTAATGGGGCCATGTGGAAATGTAGTAACTCCTGGGCCCTCTTCCCTAGATTCTCGTGGATTTGCAGATTTTGCGGATGAATCCCAAATTTTGTTCCACAAAGCCCAGTGGTAGGAAATGCTGCTTCCCTATTTACTCAATATTTAAGGCTGTAACAGAATCACAGTTCTGTACTAGGTATCTTTATAATACATTTCTAATTATTCATAATTACAGTCAATAATTACAATCAATATTTACAGTGGTTTTCAAAAGTACATTTCAAAAAAATGCAAATAGTCCTAATGGAATTTGTCAGATATGCAGCACTTGAGAAGACCAATGCTAATAGCCACAGATTTTCAATGTATTGCTTTAATTCATCTTTATTGAGACTATGACTGTTCATGCTTTATTACATACTTTATAAGATACTTCGTGTTTTCATATCCTTTCCAGGTATTTTCTTTTGAACCACCTGTTAAATAAAAATTTCTCTAACAATTTGAGAAACTGATGGGACAGGCTAAGTTACACTACCCAAGAGATGCTGGGTACAGTCCCACAGAAGAAGCTGCCTCCTGAAATGATGTTTTCCAGTACAGTATTTTTAAGTAGATAAATTTATAGAGAAGTATACCTATGCATTATTCTGTGGGAAAACAAACTTAAAACATCATATTGTAAATTTCGAGCCATTGTTTTTATTGCAAGACACCTGCATAAAAATAAGCTTTATTTCAGCCTACTTCCCCACTACTTGTACTACTGAATATCTTATGAAATTTCATAAACTATGTCTGTGGTATATTATACCCTTTATTGTTGCCAAATGTGATTTCAAACTATAATTTTGATGAGGAGAAAAAACCCTATTAAAATGCCACTTCTAATATGCTATTTCTTATTATGTTATTTCTAGAATGCTATTTCTGTCACTTCAAAATACTAATGTACTGTTTCATCTGTTTATCATGAAAATACTGTTCTTATATTATTGTCAGGACAAATATTGTGCTCTGTGCGTGGCTAAGGTGTAAATGCTCTAGCAGAACAAAAAAAAGGTAGTAGCAGAAATAACCACAAATCATATAAAGAGTGCCTTATTTTTTAAAAAAAATCAGTATTTCCATGAAGCATCAACAAATATTAAAATGATTCTTGAATTAATAAAAATATCCTGTAAAAACATGATTCCCATTATTATGTCACTGAATCATAGTAATATGCTAAAATAGAGTTGATTGGGCTTTTGCTGCATAAAATACGGAGCATATTCTGCTCTCAGCTCAGTAGGGACAGCCTGAGACAATTCAGCTGAAGATAATAAGCCAGATTCACAGCCTGTGTAAGTTGTATAGTTCTCCTGTTTTCAACTGTGTCACGCCAGATTTAAAACACTGAATATTTGGCTCGATATGTGCAGTCAACAGATTACACCAGTAGTGCTGAGAGCAGAATTTGGCCAAAGGAATTAGATTGTGAACAGAGAAATTAGCAGTGCAATTTAGTATCGCGTTTGGTGGGGGTGGGGGAAGGCCTAGGAAATAAGCATTTGCAGTGGATGAAGACCTGTGTAGTTCTTCAAGTGAGTAGCTCGGTGCAACATGAAAACGGAGGACTTGTCACATCTACTAAAAGTCAGAGTGCTGAAGAGAAAGTTATCGGTCTGGCCAGTCGTGCGGTTGCTAGTGGAGGCTGTTAAGGCCATTCTGC
Organism: Burhinus bistriatus; assembly: GCA_013397275.1. Lineage (NCBI taxonomy): Eukaryota > Metazoa > Chordata > Aves > Charadriiformes > Burhinidae > Burhinus > Burhinus bistriatus. The sequence goes on along the minus strand of VYXH01005876.1, from coordinate 103,741 downwards.
ACCTATGCTGTTTCATTGACAGTCCCTTTTAGCCCCTTGTCTCATGCCTGGGCTGTGCATTGGTGAAAATCATTGGTACAGTCAGCTGGTGTGGAAAAGGCTTAAGAGCCGTTTTGTGCCAATGCCTATAACAGCTAGGAGATGGCACTTTGGGTCTTGAAAGCCTCTGGTTCCACTGATGCCAACAGAGCTACTCAGCAGACAGTAAGGTCCTCCAGGGTGGATGGATGTAAATGTGTGTAAATTCAGACTATGGGTGGCTAAATCATCAGCAATAGCAGAAATGTGTAATACAGCTCTACTCTCCTCCAGGTACATAAATTTTACACCAGCGCAACTGTAAGGACATAAATACAGTTACTCCTGATTTACACGAGGAAGATTTTGTCCCCTCCAAACTGCAAAATTAAGATGTTGATAGTATACATGGCTTTTAAAAAGTTTCTTTTTTTTTTTTTGAGAGTGACTGGAGTAAGCCAAATGAATAAAAAGCAAAGTTAGAATTTGGGTCTTCTGGCTAATTAGTCTCTGCTTAGAAGAATAGGCTATGCCAAGAAAATGGGAATCAGGAAAGTCAAGCAAAGTGTTAGTGATATGGAAATATATCAGCCATCACAAAACACCCACCTTAACTAAATCATAGTGCTCAACGCTAATCTAATATAAAAACCTTGTAAAGTACCATAAAGAAGCTGAACTAATTTTTTTCTTAGATTGCAAAACTGTTTAAGATTGTTTAACTTACCATAACAAAAACATGTGAAGGAATGAATTTTCATTGATGTTTGTTAATGTATAGAGGTTTGGCTGTATACACTGTTTTATTCACAGAGCAGGAATTCAAGACTTTCAATTTTATTTAGTTCAAAATGTTTTGACAGTTTAATTTACTACCACTTAAAAGTTTCATCAGTCAGACATTTAGGGGAAGCTGCTCAGCTAGTGGAAATCTTTCTGGAGACAGTCATCAAAAACCACGTACCAATCACTACTAAGAATAGGGCCCATGATCTGAAACAAAATATGCTAAACCCTGTAACCAGACAAGTTTAACCATCTGACGCTGCCTGTGATGTCATTTTCAGAACTCTGCCTTTGACTGACCTCATGAGCAACAGAAATGGCCTTTTAGCAAGTTCACGTGTTGGTTTTAAGTAATCACGTTAAGCTAAATGTGCCCACCGAAAAGGATGTCATTGCAGTGTTGGTATTGCAATATACCAACACTGCTGTAACCAGGACTAGATGAAGGAGCCTGAAGTTATCCTACATAGAAATAACTAATTTATTTTTCATTAAGTTTGGAGCTTTTTGTACTTAAAGAAAGGAAATTACTATATGCAGTTAAAGGAAGAATGCTCTTCCAGAAAAGTTTAGCTGTAAGTAACTATTTCTAATAGCCCAAATATACTGCAATTTACACTGTCTATAGAACACAATATCTTTATCTTGTGAAATTGGGTGTTTTTCATTTTCTCAGTGAACTTTATTTGATTTGTTGATCTTCAGGTATTTACTCACAACAGGCATACTGCTTTTCATATTTCTTTTCTTGTCAACCTCTTACTTTCCTAAATGCATGAAACAGTGTGTACCCTTTGCACTTTCATAACAAACTAAAATTTCAGGCAGTCTAAATTTAGAGCGTATGCATATATCTTAAGCCAAATAACTTTATCTGGTCTGACCTATGAGTATTACAACTAAAAACTGAGAGACTTAAAACCTTAGCATTCATTTTTTTATAGCAGTTATTATTTTTAAAGTGGTAAACTTGTAAAATTTTTTATTGAAATAATGTCTAGTTATGATTAGATTTTTCAGTGTTTTGTGGCATTAACTTACAATGGCTTTCCATTACGGAAGTGATGCATTCTGGCAGGAAATTGCTATACTTAAGAGATATCACTGAGCCCAGTTCTGTGTAACTTGTTTTATTGACTCCTGATTTACAATATGTCCAAATTAGTTTAGATCGCATTTCTTAGTGGTCACATGAAAAGTTATTTTCCTATAGGAGGACTCCATGAGAATTGACCTGTAATGACAGAACTGGGCTTCAATTTGCAATTGCCTCTGAGTGCTGGCTCCCCAGGAAGTGTTGGGGGAGACGACACAAACTGCAGGAGGAGATCTCCCACACAGTCACCCTGCTGTGTTGTCACCCTCCCCCCTTTCTTTGTTGATTTCGCACAGTCCATCTTCTTGACTTCCATGTTGTTTTTCCTTTGTTATTTTACCTTTCCCATTTTCTGTCTCCCCTGAGATATCTTTGTACTCTCTCCTATCCTCTCCTCAGTAAAAATCATAATGAGCAACAGAGACATACTCCCTCATAATCAGCTACTTAGTGGAGGAGCTGATGACTATAGAGACTAGCACTGTAAAGATTAGCATGAGTACTAGGACACTGAGCCTGTTCCTTAACTTTAAATTCTGTCCACTTCATTAGCTGAGGCTCAATTCCTAGTCCCCTCTCGCTTTGTAAGCTCTGGGAAAACCTCCTTTCCTGTGTCCCATATTGATGTTGGGTTGGGGATAACAGGCCTAATTACTGCTTGTGGATAGCAGCCTTTACTTAGGCAAAATGCCTTTTGAACTAATCCAGGGGCAGAACCCATGCCTGGGATTGCTGTGGCCTTTGCTAGCTGTGCCAGGCAGAGAATTGATTCCTTTTTTAAGATGTGCAAGTTTCTGATGCTGACAAATGCTGTGGGACATGATCCTACAGTTCTGAGTTATTCCACCCATTTTAAGTGACGCTTTTTCGAAACTGGATTCAGAGATCTGACCCAATGACCAGAGTGAGTGCCGCAGTAGTGAGTGCAGGATCAGCCACGCTGCCTGTGGTAACAACTTCACAGCATATTCTAAAACTTAATTTGTCTTGTTCGATCTGTTTAAAATCATCTACTTCGTACAGATCAATAAGGAAAATTCAGAATGGAAAAGTAGAAGCAAATGAACTTAGAATCCTTATCACAAATGACTGATGGCTTTATATAGTTATGAAAGTCTTACAAGAAGATCTTCTGATTAATGACTAATAATAATTGAACTTACAAAGAGCTGCAGTAAATCCTGTACGGTTTTTGCACTTTGGAAACAGTATTGTTTTATTTCATATCACGTAAATTTTGTTGAATGGAGGAATCACTGCTTCCCTGGTGCTTTTGTTTTTCCCTCTGGATTGTAGCAATGGAGCACTTGCATGTTGTGTTTGATGCCTTGCATGATGAAGACATGCAATGGCAAGTTCCAGTCTGCATGCTGCTTAATGAATGTTTTCCTTTTCTCTCCTTCCCTGTTATGTGCTTACAGAAGACAACTATGTGGAAGGTGGGTGCTTTCTACCTTATTTTCCTAAGCTCTTGTTTTTCCCTTCTGTTTAGTGTTTTTTTTCCCTTCTGCTTAATGTTATAACAGTACGCATATCATTCAGTACGGTAAGTTGCATTTATTTACCCATAGAGGTATACAAGTTTATTAAATAAGTGTGATTTCTTTTTCCATACAGAACACAAGCAAAGCTCCATTTTAATCTTAGCCTTATTGGTGTAATTCCAGAATATCCCCACGGAAACAATGGGATTTATTCTCATATGACTGATATCACCCTTCAAAATCATTCAGGAAATCTGCAGAAGCACTGATTTCTCCTCATGTTCTGTATGAAAAACACTTAAAGAAACAATTTGTTGCACTAGTGTGGAGCATAAATCCTCCTCATAAGAATGTAATGCATGTTAAATACCTATCTTTTAACTGCTTAGGAAAATGGAAAGCGCTTTTTCTCTTTAACAATACAAGTCTTACTTCCTGTAATATCCTTTACAGCACAAAGTTTTAGGAAAAAAGTTTTTCTATCTAACTTTTCAGCATAATGCATTCTGCCTTTTGGACATTGTGAAAGAAGAAGCATGTGATTTTAATAGTAATGTTGGTATGTAATTAAGTCCCTTTAAAGAAAGTATGGCACAGGGCAGTGGAAACTAAAGCACAATGCCATCTAGCCTGAATATTGGTAAGTAAGTCTATTAGCTGGTAAAACATGTTGCGTGCATATATATCATAGTTCTAAAGGTTCAGAATATGCTTCACAGATTGGTTATTGCTGGGAATCAATACTGTCTTTTTGCTTATAAGCCAAAAGGTGCAGGTGCTTTTTTATGTACAAGTGCTTTTAAAAGTCTCTCTGGGCTGAATCTTTGCATACTGGATTATCTATTTGAAAAATTAGTTTACCTATCTAAACTGAGCAATAACTTTTATTTTATTATTTCCAATATTTGTAAAACTATTTTTAAATCAAGGACTTTGTGAGCTAACTCATATGCAAAGTGAGGGCCCTGGCACAGCTCTGACCCAAGGTTCTGTAGTGAGCCACTGTGGGGCCTGAGTTCATCCAGGATTCAAGCCACTGTGGGCCACTGCCCGCCTGTCTAGTGGCAATTTTCTAAAAAAGCCTGGAAGTATCAGTACTGCATTTCTCTGTGCTATTGTATTCAAGGGCAAAGAGAGGTGCTCAGATTTAGCACATACACGATGCTGTGCAATTTTATTAAAAGATATGTTACCAGTAGGAGAAAGAAAATTTAAACAATTCTGATGTTTTAATTGTGTGCAGTCACACACATACGTATCAATACAATTTCCTTTTCATTGTGAAATAAAAATGTGTTCAACAACACTGGGACAGGAATTCTAACTGAAAAACATAAAAGCCTAGAAATAAGTACCTAATCTTGTATTTGATCTGGGCATAAAATTCTTACTGATGTCAACATGAGTCTCAAATGTGAATTAGGATCAGTATAACTAGATAAGGAGGTTCAATTTCATTTCACGTATTCATTTATGCACAGCAGTACAAGATAAAGCCTGGATAACAGTTAATCCAGACTTTACCTGAATCTAATTCTTAAAACTGCAACCTTAAATTTATTCCAACAAAGGTCTGGATACTTATGCATACATTAAAGTTACAAAGGTTGTATATGTAAAGAATGGAAGTATAGAATGGTGTATCCAAAGCACAATTTGGAAATGGAGCTATAATTTTTTGTCTTTGATTTCTGTGATATCTGAGCATCTCCATAAGTTAGGCTACGTAAGAAAACAAAAGGATTTAGTATTCACAGAGTTAATTTTGTACGTACTGCTGAGATGAAATGGCTACATTTTATTCATTATACTAAAATTGCGCTAGGGTTGAACACATTCACCACAGGTTTACCATGTTTAAATTTTATTTTGGCCTGTGCTCTGCATGAAACTCAACACACCAAATTATGAAAATATCCTATCTTCATATCCGCTTCCACTATCCCATCCTGTGCCCCTTAACTCTCTTCTCTCAGAGCCAAGCTCAGTGTAAAGGTGGAGCGGATCATGCATGAGGCATTCCTACTAAATCTGGAATTCCTAATTCACAAAGAAAAGGCTTTTATCATTCTGCTTATGAAATAATGGTGCACAAATGAGTATTTTCAATGTATGGTATGCCTATACATGTCTAGTTAAGGCTAGAACTTTCCATGGCTATCCATTGTGGTATTCGCTATTGTAAGTAGACTGTCATGTTGACAATCTAGCAGTGATTACTATCATGGTAGATTTATCTGTATCATTTTAAACCACTCAGTGGATTGCACAGGTGCAGTCATAGTAATTCTTCACTCTTCCATAGCCTTCATCCATAGATTGCAAAAATATAAAATAAGGTAAGTATCATTATGTGCTTTTAGCAAGTGAGTATAAGTAACCTTACTCCTTCACAAATAAAGTAACATAGAATCAAACAAAACACAGTGTCTAGTACTAAATTTTTTAATTGATAGATGTTTGATTTGAGCAGTGTATTTTTTTAACATTCACTTGACTTCCTTTTTTAGTTGAACAGCACTGTAAGTGACTCTTAAATTTCGAGTGGTTTCTATGATGTTTTCAAGAGGCACTTCTGCCATTTACGTTTTTTTCAAATTATATAAGAATCATGTATTTACAACTGACCAATCTCACATATCATTTTAGTAAAAATAGTAGCTACCAAGCAGTGGTAATCTCCTGAAGATAGGCCTTTTGTTTAGGTCCTTAAGCTATAAAGATCATATTTAAATGCAAGCTAGTAAGAGATTACCTTCTTTGCATTCCCCTAGGAGACGTGACAGTGATATGCTTCATACCTTACGAGAACTGAAAGAGCTCGCATAAAGTAGCTGCTGAAAAGTCACAATTTCATTAAAGAAAAAGATACTGTAACATTTGACTAGTTTCACCTTCCCTCTATCGGGTACAGTTAAGGCCAAGTCAAAAGTCTGAGATTTCTTACTATAGTTGACAACACCAGAAGTTAAAAGCTAAAAGCCAAGTTAAATAATCACCCTTCCAGAAGGCCATGCAACAAAGGATCCAAGCAAGGTCCTTCAGCATTAAAAGAATGAAGCTTGACCATAGGTCTTTATACTTTGTGTATTCAGTGTGCCTCTCTTCCAGGAACACTTATAACGAAAGAACACACGTGAGAACATTTCTACCGTCTTCCACAAACTGCGAGCTGCAGCACAGCTGAGTGATTTTCCCGAGCATTGCTTATGTAGGCATCCCTTCAAGATCCCACTCTGCTTTCATTTACATTGCTGTAAGCCGCAGGTAATCCCACCAGCTGCAAGGCGCTGTATTTGGAAACAGAATCTATTGCGTAACAGATGGGGCGCATCAGGCCCTTCAGTTTAACTACACGTCTAAAAAAGCATAGGCATTAAAAGCACTAATTCAGCAAAACCTTTGTTAGTCTATTTGGAACATCAGTTGAGATTTGGAACTGATAAGATATGAATCCTTTAAGACTGATTGCAGTCAGGAGTATCTTCTTTGAACTCCCCCCAAGTACGCTGAGTCATTTGTGCACCTTATTTTCTTTGTGAATTAGAAATCACAGGAACCCTCTAGGAAGTCTGCTTTCCAATAAAGAGCAGGATATTTTATTGCACACCTTCTTTGTGTGAATTAATTTTCATTAATTGCAAAAAAGCAAATAATGTATCACTTTTTATAGTTGTTGGAGAAGAGGAGCACATTTAACGCATGATTAATTAGTAACTTCTAGAATGGATCCTAAAACAGCTAAGTTCAACAACAATAAGCCTGTTTTTTAAACTAGACATAAAATATGAAAAACTTTCATATTTCTAGAAAAATCTTCTCCCTACATCACGTTATTCTCAGTGAGAATATAAGTATCATTTTATTATCATGAATTAAAAAACTTGAATATTTTTGGTTAAAGAGTAATGAAATTTGGCTCTGGTTGAGTGATTATCATTATGGACATCTGTTTTAAAATGTCACTAGACCTATACTGGTGTGATTGGATTTCATCTCACAATACAAATATAAAGCAAAATCTATTTCTTACAGATTTATGAAGTAGCTGCAGAAGCTGTCACTTAAATTTTCTTTATTGCTATGTATTTTATATTACATATGTAATAATTTGCCTTCTGTGGAACAAATTCATTCTACTGTCGCATTTCACACAAATAAGGAGACATCCCTTGCATTATCATTTCAATGTGATGAAGAAATTTTATTTAATTACCTGAAATGCTCATTTTTTTGAGGGGAAAAAGATCAGACCCAGCCCATTTTTCAGGTTTACACTTCTCCAGGTTTTTAACATCATTTCACATGTAGAGGACAGGAAGTCCTCCCAGCAAAGCATTCAAAGCAATATAATCAAAATACAATAAAGACAGATGGAATATTAAAGGAACTGGTTGGATTTGAAAGCATTTTATTATTTTCTGTCATCCCCACTACTGCACAGAAGAAATACACAGTAAAACAGCACCCAGTGTTTGAATTGCAGTTCTGTTACTTGTAGCCCAAAGCATTCCAACCAGTGGTTGAAAAATGCTCTTTGATTTCCCTCTGTGATACAGACATCTCATAGGAAACAGATGCCTGTCACAAAACATTTTTGTCACTGTGACAACACCACCTTCCCGTGCTCCCTTGTTCATTGCTGACTGTGCTCTTGTTTCCCTTCAAGGTCTGGCGCACCTGATGATGGGCGACCAAGGTATGGGCTCTGTTCCTTTTCCACTCTGCTTTCATTGTTTCTTCTTGTTCTGTAGCTGCTTTGAATCCATCTCTGCAAACAATGGGCAAATGCTTGAAAGCTGTCTTTGGCTGCAAATAAACACATGGTTTTAGTCACATCTTTTCTTATTTCATTAATTATTTTTTTTTTTGTTTGCTCTGTAAGCTTTTGTCCTTCCTGCCTCCTCAACTCCTCCTCTTACAATACTGAAAAGAGGTGAGAGAAATAAGAAGGTGATTAAGCAAATTTAATGTATTTATCAGAAAATACAATTGTGGGTGATTTCTATAAATGAAGCACAAGAGCACTCTTCAGATAGCTCCTGAAAGAAGATACTCAGCTTGTCACATTGTACACATAAAGAGTCCATTTACATTAATGCATGGCTGATTGGAAATGTGCAGAAAGCACCTGCTCCTGGCTTCTGGAATGCTGAGAGTACAATTTTACAACCTAACAAATTCAGTGATTTTTTTTTCCCTCCTAACCTATTGTCCATGTTACTTTTGTGTCACTCTTTCATATCTAAGCATGGGTTATTTCTGTGTTTCTCTGCATGTACGTGATTGGAAAAAAATAAACTAAATCCTTAATGCAACAATGATTGCATCTCCATTTGTCTCCAGCCACTTACCTTATACTTTGTCTCTTCATGTTCAGATACTACTGCATTTACATATACTCATGACTCTTACTGTTGTTTCTCTCCTCTTCTTTATTCTCTTTTTGTCTGGAAATGCTTTCTTCATGGAACCATTTCACCAAATCCATAGGTAAAAGTAAAGGTATTACATGATTTTCTTTATTTTTTAACACCATCAGTATACTTTAATGTATGTGTAAGTAATGCAAATAAATGTAAATCTTTTTGGACTGATAACGTGAGGTAGGTATATTTTTAAAGTAAATATTTCATGGATATTAAGGTAAGGAGAATTATCCTAAAGTACAGGCTGACCTTTTTTAAAGTTTGCCTCCTGGTTTTGTGAGAGATGTAAAGCTTTGGCAGTGATAAAGGAGGCTACAGTTATAGAAAGCATTCACGATGAAATAACAGCCACGTTTTGAGGTATGCATTTTTCTGTTCTCAAAGAATAGTAGGCTAAACCACCAGGCACAGAAAAAAGCATGATGTTGTTCAACAGAGACTCTCTGGAGATAATCTGTCCAGGGCCAGTCCACAGCTTGATGTAAGTGTTAAATCTGAATAGCACTGACTTCAGCAAGTCTCTGCTATCAGCTGATCACATTTGCCCTGAGATTTTCCTTGTATATTAATCACTTTGATTATATCTGAGACAAGAATTGGACAAAGGAACGAGGAAGAATGAACGCCAAAGAGAAGTGTGGGGTTTATTTCAGAATTTTTGAGTGTTTTTTGTTTCTTTATCTAAAGAATATCAGTGATGTTTACTTTCTTTCTCCTGGAGGGAACATGTGCACTAGGGTCAAGACTTTTCCTGTATAAATAAACACCAGGTTTTGCTATGAGGATAATTGCTCACAGACATCATGGAAATATATTTTTATCATAAGAAGCTGGTCATTAAAAGCCATTAAATCTGTGTTACCTATGGTCAATAATACAGTTCTATTAATTTTAAGCATTTGTCAGGGTGTGCCTGCTCTTGGTATAAATCAGAAATCCAATCTGCACGGTTGTACTTTGCTAACTAGTTAAATTAGAAACAACCTTCCAGGTTCCTTGGTGTCTTGGCTGATTTAGTGTTTCCACACCTAGAAAGTTCATGTGATGGGATGACTGCAATGGCAAACCTATAGTGTCTCATTCCTCTTCGTATCAGACTCTCTGGAGAGACTGCGTACCTGGTTATAGGTGGGATACTATTTAAAGGGTTGTGTGTGTTCTGAAGCTGTAAATCTTCTTGCCTCAGAAAAGTTTTAAGCAAGTAGAATGAAAAACAGTCTACTGATTTCTTTGTTTTATAGGATTGTTTTGTTTGTTGGATAGCTGATCCTTGTTGTGTGTTTCTTAACAGTACCTTGTATGTATGACTTCCTTATTATTACTATTTTATTCCTTAACAGTAGGTGTCTTGGGTGGAGTTACCTTAAAATGACATTTTATAGTAACTGAACTGTGACATTATAGACCATTTTTTTTAATATTAAGGAATTACTTTTCTAGATTATTCTATACAGAATACATGGTGTAGTATGTACAACACTGAAGGTTTTTTTGTATTAAAGCATGAAAACCAATATTATGGATCTATATTATGATTCGTAGTTAATCTAGGAAGCAGATTTTAGCAAAACAAAAACTTTGCAAGTATTATGCAATAGTTAGACATTTATACTTTTATTTTAAAAGGTTTAACAATGGTATTCACCAAAAAATCACCTTGGTTATATTAGCTACCTTTAATGTTTAATGATGTGCCATGTGACATAATTTAAACACCAGTCACCAGTCATCTAATCATTTGACTACATTTTTCTTTTCACATTTTAATTTTTTATTAGATTTATCCAGTTTACATGGGAATGCTGATTACTGTGTTTTGGTAATCACGTACTTCTTCTGCAAATAGAACAGTGTATATTTGTTCAAATGGATGGAAAACATTTATATGTATACAAACTCCAGTTGATTGTAGAAGAAAATATCCCTTGATGCTGAACCATATCCTCAACCAGGGGAAAATGGCCTCATTTTATTGACTATCCTGAAACTACACTAATATCAGCTACTGAAATATGAGACCTTGAAACAGTTGTGATAACACACATTTGTAACACATGACAATGTAAGAAAGTAGGAGGGTGATGGAAAGGAACAAAGGAACAAAAGAGGAGCTCAGCATTGAATTCATTTTCACCTATTTCAATCTCTCATTAGTAAGTTCAATTCCTTTAGAGGTAGGTAAGGTCAGTAACAAAAGTGATTGCAAAGTTCTGAATGATTATATCATAAATTAGTCTTGTTTTGGAAATATGAGCAATAAAAAACTTTTAAGACCCTTTACTGTGCAATTTGCCCTATATATAAATGGCTGAAGTATCATCATCTTCTTTAATTGTGTAGATATTCTTTGGGATACTGGAAAAGGAAAAGGAAACAATGTACCTTCAGAATTCGGAGAGGATGTTGACAGGGCAGGGACCTGGTGTTGACGGAGGAAGGAGGGGTGAGGCAGGCTTTCCAAGTTGGCAAGCAATACAAAATCCAGTACAATCTCACTGGATGCACCAGCTGTTTGTCATTTAATTGTAAATATAAATTGGGATACTCTGGATAACTTCCCCAAAAAGTTTTTATTGAAGCTTTATTAATATTAACAAAGCTGTCTCTGTCCCTTAAAGAAAGGCAGAAGCAAAGCTCAGAAGATGTTATGGTGCTGAGACACTTGTCAATACTCAAGGTCATGTAACTTGATCTACATACAAAACCAGCTGACAGAACGGAGGATATAACATAAAGCCGAGAGACTATATAGAAGTTTGTCTCATAACTTTAGAGCTATACAAAACTTGTTTCCTGATCCATTACTCATTGTAGATGCTAAGCCTAATTCTAGGAAGACCCGCAAGCTTTTAGTTGTACTGGCATTCATTTATTTTCTGATAAGCATCATATATGTTCAGAAATACTTAGGAATTCCTTTTTTTTCCTCTGGAAATCACCTACCTGTATACAACTTTAGCAGTAGAGTTTTCGCAGCTGTGGTGGTGAAAAGACATAGGCAAGGTAAGGTTTGTAAATGGGCTTCACGTTTTTATTAGACCACTTGAATATGCTACTCAGAGCAATTTTTTTAATTTGAAGCAAACCTTGAAGTCTGCTGCTTATAACAGACATGGAAAAGGATTTGTTTGCCGAAACAAATTTTGTCTGCTTTCTGCAATTATTGTAGTTGGTCTAATAAAACTACCATTTCCTCCTATAGGCCTTACCTGATCAGAAGTTAGTACCTCTTGGATTTCCCATGCAGAATTATTTTGTGATGAATAGTAATACAACTAAGGTTACATGGCACTAATGTAAAACACCCCATTTCATTATTTTTTCAAAAAAATTCCTCTCCTCCTTGTCATTTTCATTTGATGAGCAATGAAAGGGATTTATAATTCAGTTACTATAACATAAAGTGGCATGTGTTACTTTCTTTTTATATTGCAGTTCTCTTAAGCCTATACATATTTTTACCTATAGTTCATTTCTATGTAAATAACCTACTTTTCACTATATATATTACTCATTCTATACCTAAACACTACGTTCATACTCCTATTCTGTTACTTTAGAGATTATGTGCAGCTTTAAATCATACATGAGTCACTTAGGTCCATAACAAAGTATTAAATGATATCTAGCTGAGCAATTAAGTGTTTCTACCAAAAGATTGATAATACAACTGCGATTTATTGTATTAGATTACAGGCTTTTGATTTGCTGGTATTTGGTATACTGTGCATAAATGCGGAAGAAAGACTTCAGAATGTCAATTTATACATGGTCAACTTCCTTGCTATCATACAATATCTGTAAAACCAAAGTGATGCCACTGGGTATTTTTAAGAGCAGAATTTGTTAATTATCAATTACACAATTCAGTTGACAACTGGAAAAATAGGGCACTGAAAAATACAAGTAATTTAAATAAAACTTGAAACAATCATGAGCATTAAAATGGTATGTTACAGCTAAGTAATTATGTAGTGCTTGTGTCACGCAACACAAGTATCACCTTGTGCCAGTAACCTCCTCTAACATCAAATTATGTGAAATTCAGTCATTAACCTCAATGTGACCACAAGTTCATCTTATTGTGATGACTTTCATTTTTGCTCTGTTTTCAAAGAACTAAAATAGTTTTGGCCTCTTACACTCTCTGATCCTCCCGGGATTGTTGAAAAGCCTTTCCTCACCTGCTTGTGTGTGTGCTGCTTCAAAGTGGGTCTGAAAGCCACGCATCCTCCAGCTTCCCTCGGCCTGAGCCACCAATAGTCCAGAAGCCGTGTAAGTGCTTTGGTACAGCACTGAGCTCTAGCACAGCTTATTATTTTTGGCTCGGTGCCTTGTTGACATGGAGTCAGTTAGATGCCTTCTCAACTGCGGCTGGCTTTTGCCTGGCAAGCGCAAAACAGGGATGGAGGGCTTTCTTGACTCTCTGTACTTGTTCACATAGTTGTATATCCTAGGTGATAGCAGCTTATTTGAAAGACTCACTGCTCAAATTGAACTGAGTTAATTTAGGAGTTTTACACACAGTGGGGTTGCCATTCTCAGGTAACTGAAATTATTTCTAGGTGACGTTACAGCAGAAGAATGGATAACCTACGTTTCCCTGCTCAATCTCATAGTTGCTTCTACTGCTAAAACAGAACAAGTCAATAAAATTTAAAAATTTATCCTGCATTTAACAGGTCCCAAACATTCTAAGATAATGTACAACATGATCAGCAAAACAATTTTTAAAATATTCTATGTAAAATTTGCCTGATTTTTTTTTTTAATAAGAATTACCTTTTTAAAGAAAGTAAGGAACTTAAAGCTTTTCAAACTGCTCCAAAGAGCAGTAACTACACATCATATCTGTTCTGTAGTGACTTTTTTTTCCTAAAGAACCTCATAAATATAGCTGAGTAGTGGCTGATGTTCACCAGAAATACTGCAATTAAGTTCTTGTGTGTAACACATGCACACATGCCTACACATATGTGTTCTAATAAATATTTATACTATCTTTGTATTTTTATGGTTAATCTGTTCAAATTTTTGTTCAATATCATAATGAACTATATGATAAATGTTTTAATCAGAAGGGTGATATCTTTATGTATTGAAAAGTTGTGGTGCATTGAACCAAGTAATTTACTTGCACTTTAGTGGGTGATACCTAGCAAGCCTAGAATATGGCATTTGGAGCTGCAGATTCATCTTTATGTTGAAATGTAATCAATTACTGCTCCCTAAGGAGAAAAATGCAGCAGAGCATGACTGTTGAAGAAGTTTTCTGTCTGAAGTACATGGCTCAGAAGAAATCCATCAACATCAGGACCAGAAATGCAAATTCTGTCTTGAGACACATATGGCCAAAATTGTGTCTGAGATAGCTGATTCCTCATCAGCAGGATGAAAAGAAATTGTAAGGACCTGCCATAAATATCAAGAAAACTATAGGAAGAAAGGGGAACACATTTATTTTAAAAATGTTATTTTTCTGACATAAGTCACCTTGTGATAATGTCCAATCTATGCCATGAGTTCTAGCGCCTCCCTGCCACCAAAATAGAACATTTACAGTAGTCTGAATCATTCTGATGTCACTCAAAATTATCATGTATCATATATACATATGTATATATGTCATAGGTCTCCTGTGGATTCAAAGGAAAGAAAAGAAATGTGGAACTGCGAGGGATTCTATGTAAAAACCTTTATATTTGCAAAAGCGTAGATTTCTGCTGGGTCTGGAAAGCATTGTAGTATAAGATAGTACATATTTAAGATTTTGAGTTCCTTGACACTAGGCTTCACTTCTGAGCATAGATTTCTCCAGAAGATAGGTATGCTGACAGAGAGCCTTTCAAAATAATATAAAAGCTATTTTAAGATGAAGGATATATATTTCAGGCCAAAAAATAGGTGGCGATTTATTGAGGATGGGAAACAGTAAAACTGTCACTCAGAAGAGGTAAAAAAAAGTTTTGAGCAGGTAAGCAATAAAGAAATAGGAAAACTAGGCATTTCTTCCTTAAAGCAAACATTTCTTTTTATGTATACATAAATATATATAGCAAATGAGAATTACAAGCTGCAGCAATCTGTATCTTTTTCGCACAATGAAATTCCATGGGAGTTTCATTCAAATTTTGTAGGCATTTCCAACAAAACAGAGATTTCAGAAAGGTATATTCCTTGGATATCCTGCAGAATATCCTAGAACCTTCTCCTTTATACCTTCTTTTAATATCTGATGACATTACTGAGCTGAATACATTGTTAGAGTGACACTAAGGATTACGGCTCCATCCTAGGGTTGCACTACAGCTAAGATTTTCCTAGGATAAAATTCAGTCCTTGAAATCTACAGGAGCAGTTAAACAAATCAGCCCAACAGACTAATTTCTGTTATTTCAGTGAAAACCAAAAGTAATTGGAGATAATTGTTCATCTGACTTATAGCAGAAGTCTCAACTGACTTTAACATTAATCCAATCGGAATCACTCTCAGTCGAGTTTCACCAGTCAAGTGGAAAGAAATCAGAGCCCTAGGGAGGAGAATTTTCAAATATCTCTAAGATTTGTCTACATGCAAGCTTACGAAATTCAGGAGTAAACTTTATCACAGTTTCTAAAGAAACTAAATTTAACGAAAGTGAAGAACTCTTAGGAAAACCAGCCTAAAATTGTACTGATATAACTGAAAATTGGATTATGCTCTCTAAATGCACATCATAACGATATTTTTCCACAAAGAATGACTCCCCACAAAAGAATTGAAAAAAATATTTAAATATTCTGGTCTGAATTGATTGTTCTTGTAGAAGTAAGACTGCTGCGTACAAAATTTTTAACCTGCTCTAACCCTACAGTAATTCTCTATGGCTGTAATAATATGCCAAGCTACTTAGAAACAACAAAACTTTGAATTATCTCGTGTCATTTAAAATCTTTTAATTAAACAATATCATTTGCACTGGTACTAGTAGTATGTCTCTTTCCTGATATTCAAAGCCTTCTATAACCCTGTCATTCATAATTACTTGAGGTAGCTTTCTGTCGTTACTTCAGGGACCACCCAGAGCAATTAAGTATCAGTAGAACATTGAAACTGTGCAATGAACTGGGAAATTCAGGAGTACAAAGGAGAAAACTTTCAAAGGAACTAAGTATGGACCATGGGCTTTGCTATGAAAGTCCCCTTTCACCATTCTTTTAATGGTTTTCATACACACCAACCTGTTATCCAAATATCTTTTTTCCAGACTTGGGAGGAAAGGAAAGCAATTGAATCTCTTTAGTGAATTCATTTACTCTAGTGAAAGAAGTAATTTTTCCCTACTTAGATCAGGTATATTTGGTTTTTTGTTCTGTTAGCACCCACTTGCACTAATTTTCTGATTAGCACACCATTTAATTTAAAGGCAGTTGTTGTAACTTGCTAATGTCACTTAGAGATTCTGCTACATCTTGATGCCTGCTTAAAGTAGACATTTATTCCTTAAAGAATGGAAACGTCTGGACTGATTCACTGGCACCTTCTCTAAAGCAGTATAGAAGCAACCTCAGATAACAAGAGGCTACCAGAGAAACTGGTAAACCACACCTGGCACTGTTGGCATCACAGCATTGACCTGAACGGCCTCTTTATATTGGCGGTGGGAGGAAATAAAAACAATTGGGTCTAATCCCTTTCATCTGCCTTTACATAGTCTTCAAACAGAGGGGAGTCTGCCTGGAAAGCAAAATTCAGCAGTTAAGTGAGTATAAGTCTGTAAATTTTTCATTGGAGTTACCCTTAGTTAATAGGTCTGTCCTGCATTTCATATCATGAGCCATTGTTATCCCGTTTTCAGGAGGAGTTTCCAGCCAAAGGAGAGGAGGCTAAATACCTTCCTGTGACCATTAATACTGTTTCTGAAGTGTAACTCTTAGCTGAAAACCCTAAGAGATTGATTCCTGATGCCAGATACATTGATGTGTGACCCCACTCCCACCCAACAGTAACGTCTCTCTCTAGGATTAGAGATTAGAAATAATTTACCTGATTTCCCACTTAATTGAACCTGAATATCTTCATTAGGAAGAGCTTGGGTTATATCAAAAAGGTGCCAGATAAGTGCTTTCCATCTCGAAAAAAGGGCATCACAGACATTTTACTGATAATGCAAGCTGGTCCTTTGATTTTCTCAGATAATGGCTCTGCTTAACAACTTGATCTTTCAAGGTGCTACGCCTACTATTTGCACAAGTCCATAAGAAATCTTCAAAAAAACCACCAAGCTCAGTTACAGGAAAATCACCTTTGAAAACTATGTTTGCATGCATATGAGGTACTTAATGTTGTGATTTTACTACTGAACCTGTGCAAAACAAAGCATAAATTAGTTTTAGAACCAAAAGCCTCTCTGGCAATGCTGTTTTCACTGTGAATGGATGTGTCATTTACATGGATATCTGATATTATTTGTATTAACTGCAACTACTGACTAGGTCTTATGTAGTTTTCAATTTTAGAAGAGTTATTTGGATGTAATTATATTGAATTGTAACACTGGTTTATGTTTACATCATCACAAAGATGTTGTGAGAGTTCAGAAAATTTGAATTCTATTTTAATTTAATCTTCATATACCTAAACACCCCCAGATCACTGTGGTACAAGTACTGAACTGGTGCTCTCATTCCACCTGAATTACCTGTGCAAACTATAAATTTTGCAGGTATACTTCAAGGTGCTTCTCTCATTGTGAACTTTCAAACACATGTAAATACAGCTGTGTCTGTGTCAGTCACGAACTGATTTTTTTGGTGTCCTTAGCAGACTTTTCAGCCCTCTAGTTCTCTGCAATAAATGATGCAAATGAGGATACTATCCAGGACTGTATTATAAGGTTTGGAAGAAAACTTAGACTTCAGAAAAGAATTATATAAAAGTATATAAGTGCAAGATTGGAGCAACAAAGGTCAACTTGGAAATTGGTAATTTTGTGTGATTCTTGTACAGCATATTCATCTGTATAGAATTGGTATGTTCATACATACCCATAGATCCTATATGAGACAGGAAAAGATCTGTGGCAAATCTATATTCTGAACATTACATGAAGCCACCCGAGTCCCACTGTTAGTCTACCTGAGGGAGCTGTTTAGACTACTGTGAAGAGGATATATTCCTATATAGGATATATTCCTGTATTCCTATTGAAAATATTAAGAAGCACTGAATACATAGAGTAAAACACAGTAAGTCATTCACAATTCTACAGACAAATTCCTCAACAATTTTTAATAGCATATACACATTTAATGTACATACATGTAGCTGCATT
Source organism: Burhinus bistriatus (assembly GCA_013397275.1). NCBI lineage: Eukaryota > Metazoa > Chordata > Aves > Charadriiformes > Burhinidae > Burhinus > Burhinus bistriatus. Next base: position 85,614 of record VYXH01005876.1, on the reverse strand, counting down.
CNTGCCCTTCTCTGGACACGCTCCAGCACCTCAATGTCCCTCCTATACTGTGGCGCCCAAAACTGAACACAGTACTCAAGCTGCGGCCTCACCAGCGCTGAGTACAGGGGCACGATCACTTCCTTCTGATAGGCACATACACATATAATTGCCATGAAACGATTCAGTTCTTCTATGCTTTATGAGTTTACCTCTCAGAAATGCCACTATCTCAGGTCTTCTATAATGACAAATATGTAATAAAAATGACTGCCATGCCTGCATCCATAAATCACTTTTATGTGTCATTTATTCTCTCCTCAGGAAAACACATGTATTTGATATTTCTTCACTGTTCTAAAATAGATGAGAGAGTTATGCCTTGCAGTGTCCCTGAAATAGATAGTCTTGTTAAAGAAACAGCTTTTTGAAAGTTCTGCGTTTATTCAGCTGTTATAAAAGTAATATAAAAGTGTAATTAATATTTTCATTTTCAGAACACCTAGAAGATCTGTATATCAGCCCTATAGCTTTTAATAAATACATATAACTCTCAGAAATGTACATATATCTAGGTCATGCTAATTACCCACCTTGGGAGGCAAGAATGTGGCTATACTTCTCTACCTAGTTGGCATACTCTTGAGACCCAAGTCAGAAGAGCAGGCTTCAGAGAGTCTAAAAATACATTTCCTAGGTTCTTAGCCGTTAAACTGCTTAAAGAGGAGGTCTCCCATGTACTAGCTGACAGGCTGTAATTTGTATGATGCAGGAAGTAAGACTAGATAATCAAAAACAACCTTTCTGGCCTTGAAGCCTGTGAATCACATGTAATACAGAAATCACTGTGGTAACACGTAAGAAAATTGTCAGACTATAAAAACAGTCATCTCAGTTTTATTTTACTAGGAATAATTTTATTGTATTTCTTGTGTAGAGGGAATTGTGCATCAATGAGTCCCCCAAAACACCAAGTCAAGCCCTAACACTCTTTATGGACTAACTGGAAAAACCATTCAAAGCATTCCCTTAAGTCAGAATGTAACATGAAAACTGAAACGTCTTCATGGAAAAGCCTCAAGCATGTATGGACATGTGAATCAAAAGGAGATTAATCTTTGTCAAAGTTCGACATTTTGCTGTGATCATTTATTTTGAATAAATTGAGTTCTACAGTTAAATGATGTAATTTTCAGGATTGTTATGCCATTCAGTATTTTTATTTTATACAAACTGTCATAACACATTTACAACAGAGTATGGGGGTCTTCCAGTTAGGCAGTAAGAAATGAGGTTACCATGTTACACAGCTATTGCTACACCAGATAAACCTGGGCAAAACACTTTTGTGAATTATTTGTGCAACAAAACTGGAGCTGTTCATTTTTGCTCTTTGATACAGGGAAAAATGCCTATACAAAGCTGACAAATTCAATGAGGAACAGAAATTGTGAGCTAATCGAGAGGCTAAAGCAGTCCCATAAGAGTGCTCTGAATTAGGCAGAAGAAAGATTCAAACCCTAAAGCCCAGAGTTTTAATTTGAAGACTCAACCCAGTGTTCTAATATTTAGTTTCTCTTTGAACCTCACCATTCAAATATATATTCTCTCTGAGTTAAGCAGTCGTCTTTAGTTGCAATATGCTCACACAAAAGGAGAGGATGCAATCATAGGCTACTTCAGTGAAGGACTTATTACTCTACATCAGAATTATCTTTATTCATGAAGACTTCAAATACTTTCTTAATCTTCAGTTTTACTGTAGCCAGGAGGAAAAGATTATTATTTACTAAAATTCAAGACAAATGGGAGTTTGTAGGTTCTCCCTGAACATATGAAAAAATGGGGGGGTTATTTAATTCAACAAAGTTAGAATATTTCTAATTTAAAAGAATTCCAAACTTTTCCCTGATAATACATGTTGACTATCGGAGAGAAGGAGGAAAGCCAATTGTTGAGTTATATCTTCTACACATTGTTACTGATGTTCAGATTCACACCTTGTGACAAACAGACATTGAGTTATTAACATCCTGTTACTGATTGATAATTTATTATACAATGTGTGAAATATATGTTCAAACAGCTGAATATGTGGCACTGGGGAGGATACAATAGCATATTCACTTGGATGGGGCAGGGGGGAATCTATGCTACAATTTTTAATAGTATATGCACTATTTATTCAAGATATAATACGGAAGCATTTCTGTGTGTTGTAAACAGGAGGGCTCTCTTTCACTACATCTATTCTCATTTTCTAATCTGCCTTTGCGTCCTTAACGAAGCTGGAACTTGTACACCCATCAGTACACTTGCTCTGTGGGGAGAAGTCATAGGGAAGTGGAAAACTGGACATTCAGTCTGCTTGCATAAGGAAAAGCTGAATGCTGTTTTTCCATATCGTTGGACTGTGCTCAAACTGTACCAGTGCTGCACAGAGGAACAGGCTTCCAGTACACACCTGTAGTTTTTCTTTCTCCTGTGCTGCTGTACTGTGAGCGTGGGGACTTCAGAAGCTCTGTGAGCATCTTTCTGCTTGGGCTCAGTGTCGTCCTTCAGAATTGGCAGCATCTGATATTTTCAGATAATTAATTTAGTAGAAGTGTTTGAGAATAGAGCATATTGAAATGCCCTATCGGATGCTATCATATTTTTGAAGGCTGATATAGAGTAATTGACGAGGGGGGGAGGGGGAACAACCAAAAAAAAACCCAAAAAAACCCAAACCAAACAAACAACAAAACAGAACAAACAAACAAACAAAAAAAAACCAAACCAAACCCCAAAACCTCCAGCGGTTATAATTTTGTGTTATCTATATTGGATTATAATAGTGACCTTCACATAAATGAGTACATGGGAGGAAAAAACCACACATTCTGTTTTCCTTTATATTTGCAATATATTTCATATATTTGCAATATATTTTATATTTATTTTATCTTATGTTGCCTCTGTTTTCTAAAAGTCTTTGTTTAGCAGGAGAACTGATGAAGCCCTGATGCGTTCATGGTTGCAAAATACCTGTCATGATGCTGAGGGACAGAGAAAAACCTAATGGCAGTTAAAGCATGAATTTTCTATACCTTAAAGTACAGTTCTCAATGACTATTTTGCCCTTAGCACATCTGCTGACAATTCCAGCAGATGTTTGAGTATCAGCAAAGTGTCGTCATGACTGTTGACATGCCCAGGCATGTTATTTGTGCTGAAAAAACAGCTTTCCAGTACTCCAGAATTGCTGTATCTTTGATTGAGAAGTTAGATTAATTTATTTTTAGGAGCTCTGCATCGAGCCCTTCTAATTGCTTTGATGTTTGAGCTTATCGTAGGGGTTTTTGTCTGAAAGTAGGCACTAAGAATAAAACCAAGCTTTCAGTAGTGCCAATCAGGATGGTTTGGGAAGAGAAATTTATCAGTAGTAACAGAGCAAGAAAGGAGTAAGAGAAAACTTTGAACGTTGTTGCTGGGTAAATTTCAGTGTGTATTGTTACCTAAAGTAGCATTAGTTTTTTCTGGATTTCAGTTTTCTTTAGAAGCTGTACAAGTTGTGTTTCGGCTGTTTTTCCTTCTGCCTTGTTTTTT
>VYXH01005876.1:51177-82028 GCA_013397275.1 Burhinus bistriatus | reverse complement strand
TTTTTTTGGGGGGGGGGTAATTAAAGTGAGTAATGAACAGAGTTTCTGTGCTCTAAGAACAAAGCCACTGCCTGTGTAGAGACAGTTGAAATATTAATTGGATTATAGGTGCACTTAGTTATCATGCACTGAAGGTGTTCAGCTTTCCTATGGTCAAGGCAGTAGTGTGAATATGACTGAGAGAAAGTCTTTTTCTTATGCTAAGTAGAAACCTCAGAGAATATGAAAAGAGTGAGTAAAGCTGCTGGAACTTCACTAAAACTGTATGCATCTCTTGTTCCTCCTGTTTCCTGAAGGACAGTGTTTTTCCTTATAGTGCAAAAGTTTATCTTTCTTTTCTGAAACGCTTTGCTAATTAAATACCTGTAGCACCCGTGAGTTGCTTGCAGTGTGGGAGGATGGCGACTTTTGGCACAAGGTAGTAAGAGCAGCCTGTTCTGGGTTACCGTGTTCAAAACTTTCCCCTGAAAAGCTAAGGCATGAAGTAGAAAACTACAATGGGCAGACTTCAGTAGCTTGACATTTAAATCTGTTTCTAGATGGATTTAAAAGCTACCTGTGTCTGTGAAGTCTCAATGAAGCCAGGAAGGCTCTGAAGAGCTATAGAAATACAGGCAAAAAAGATTTTGTTATTGCATTCTTTTCTCCTACTGTCTGCGTCTCCCCACTGCTAGGAGAAAGGTAAGGTAACTGCTCCAAAAGCTTTAAAACGCCATAGCTATTTCCTGCAAAGTACTTTCTCCTAGGATCGACTGTTCTAATACTCAATAGACCAAGACAAACCTTTAGTAAAACCAACCACCCATCCATTTTGTTATTTACATTGCAAGGGTCAGGAAGGAGATGAGAAGGTTAGAAGAATGGGAAGTGGGAAAAGATGTCAGTGTGGTAGTGGACCCCAATTTAGAAGTGCAAAACCCAGACCTGGCAGTCCTTCAGCATCACAAGGTCCTTGCTGGGCTTGAGAGCATAGAGAAAATTGCCTGAGAGACCTGGAAGACATCCCTAGTGCAAACTATCCAGTTGTTCATTTAATCTTTAAAAAGAAGAACCCTGCTTACGCATTTCTGTCACTTTTGATGTATGATCAGAGTTCAACAATGCTTTATTTTTGTCAAAGACATTTCAACTCCAACGCTTTCGTATCTTCAATTTTCATAATTGATTTGATGACAAAATTACTTATATTAAGTTCATGACAACATTTTTTTGAGAGAAAAAGCCTTCCTTCAACCATCCTCCTCCCCTCATTACTAAATTTTAACTCATATCTCTGAAAGTAGTATTAAATATTTAGGCTATAGGCTTGGTTCAATCATCACCTGTACATCAGCAAAGAATCTTTTCAAATACAGTGAATTAAATAGAGCTGTGTTTACTTTAGCATACGTGCTTTCAGACCAGTTGAGAAAGATGTTGTGAAGTAGATCTATATCAAGAGAGGAAGGCTAATGAAGACAAAAACCCAAGACCTCTATATTTGCCTGACCAGATTAGGTCCATGGGCAAAACAAGTAGCAGAGTGTTCTCACGTAATCCAGGAGCTTATAGTGGTGGCAAAAGAGGTAAGAAATAAGAATAAGAAAGCATAAGAAAGGAGAAAGAATTTACTATGTTTACCTTTAAAATAAGCAAGCTGAAACAGTCAAAACCAGTTTTACCTCATCGCTTTACACCACTGACTTGTAAACAGAGCTTCTGTCCATTTGCACTAAAATTTTCATGTGGTTTTGTGTAGCTTAGCCTTAAATAAAGAGAAGTAGTTGAAACAATCTCTGACTGTCCAAAACATATACATTTAGGGATAGCTTTTTAAAAGTATGAAGGTACCTAACTCTTATGGAATCACGGAATCATGGAATTTTTAGAGTTGGAAGGGACCTCTAGAGATCACCTAGTCCAACTCCCCTGCTGACCCAGGAATGCCTAGAGCACATTACTCAGGACTGCATCCAGGCGGGTCTTGAAAATCTCCAGAGAACAGGACTCCACAGCCTCCCTGGGCAGCCTCTTCCAGTGCTCTGTCACCCTCACCGTAAAGAAGTTTTTCCTTATGTTTGAAAGGAACTTCCTATGTTCCAACTTGTGCCCATTGCCCCTCGTCCTGTCACTGGGAACCACTGAAAAGAGTCTGGCTCCATCCTCCTTCAACCCACCCTTTAGATACTTAGATAAGCAAGAATAAGGTCTCCCCTCAGCCTTCTCTCCTCCAGGCTAAAGAGTCCCAGCTCTCTCAACCTTTCCTCATAAGGGAGGGGCTCCAATCCCCCAGTCATCTTTGTTGCCCTGCGCTGGACTCTCTCCAGTAGTTCCCTGTCCCGCTTGAGCTGGGGAGCCCAGAACTGGACACAGTATTCCAGTTGTGGCCTCACCAGTGCTGAGTAGAGGGGGAGAATGACCTCCCTCGACCTACCGGCCACACTCTTCCCTGTGCAGCCCAGGATTCCAGTGGCCTTCCTGGCGACAAGGGCACATTGCTGGCTCATGGATAATTCACTATCTACCAGGACCCCCAGATCCTTCTCCTCAGAGCTGCTTTCCAGCAGGTCTACCCCTAACCTGTATTGGTGCCTAGCATCTAGAGACTTCTAGATGCCTATTCTAAACCCACATTATTATAAGCTTAAAAGACCTTGAAGCACAAAGGCTTCAAATGTAATATCAAATACAATAGTAGAAGAAAACAGAATGAAGAAGAGAAGGGAATAGGTGAATATATGTTATTCCATAAAATAATGTGTTGGAATATAAAACCCAAACATTTATATTTCCCCTAAAGAAAGATGTTGAATTTTTTATATCTAAACATGGAAAAAGCCAAAAAAACCCAACCCCTCACTATTTTTTAAGTCTAAAAATTTATGAGGAAATGTCATGCAAACATTACGTACGCACAAACATTACTTATGTGCATTAAGATGTCAGATAATCTGAAACAGAAGTAGCACTATTTCAGAACTACTTTTTGTATAAATCCAGGAGCAGTATCTATATGAAGTGACTCAAGAGCACAATGCCGCATGCTGAACGCGTTTCAAATTTATCAGCAAACTCTCTTTAGTTATCAGGCTGGAGAACATTTATCCTATTCATTATTGACATCTCCCAGAATTCTTTCTATGGTTTTGTGCAAATAGCTTGTCAGCCTTTTGGCAAATAGGCGTGATTTTCAGTAACATTTTTCAGCTTCTTCAAACTGAATTATACATCCAGAGGCGGTCAATCTTTCTTACCATTAATTTTAGATAAAAAAAGTTGTTTTGTAGTGAAGGCTAGCTCTACAAATGTGAGCTAAGCATTGCAACGCTAACAGAGATGGAACCAAAGCGCTGGAGAAATCCTGCTCACCAGAATTCACAACCCTTGGCTTAGCACGCAGGATTGTTCTACAATACATGGAAAAATATTAGGTACCTTTGGGTAGTGGGTGAATTTTAGCACTAGAAACTCTTGTAACTGAGAAGAAGTGGACGAGCAAAGGTTGTGAGGTCTAAACTGTGGTTGTCACAATCTACGTTGTGAATTAGCAAGCAGCTTAATTTTGGCATTGAACACAATAACACTAGGAAGGCACATCCATGACCATAGCCTGTGTGTGTTTTGGCAACTTCTAGCTTTTGTTTATTCTCTTTGAATTCAAATCTGTTAAAACATTTTATTTCAAAGCAGCTTTAAAAAAATGTGCCTATAATTTTAATGATAGTTGCAGACTGATAACCTGATTTTAGTAACTCATTAAAATGTGAGATATGTTAACATTTGATTAGTATATAAATACTGAACAGGGTCTTTATTAGGCCTTTGACCTCTCTTTTCTTGCCTATTGAGAGTCTGGAAAGAAGGCCTAAACAGATGAAGGTCACAGCAATATGTGAAACCTTTACATCATACCTAACACTAAAACAGGGAATAGCGCTGGGCTGTAGCATGGAGCCTTACTTAAGCTTGGAGAGCAGAGTCACTGCCGTGCAACAGGTTGATCCAGCACAGACAGCAGAATCACAGAGGGACAGTATAATCCCACGTACACAAATCTTTTATTGCTACTGACTGAGACACACTCAGAAAAGATTTAAGGTTTTGATCAGCCTAGAATACGTGGGGCATAAAATTACTTCCCTTCCAGTACTCAGAAGTTCAGGACTCATCTGCTCTTATAAAAGTCAATAAAAGTGTGAAAATTGAAGTGTGCTGTGCAATGCATTTAGTTTGGTATATCATATTGTAAAGAAAGTCTGAGGTTCTCTTTTAGCTATCAAATGTAGCCTTCTGCAAATGGAAAAAGGTGAGTTTCTAGAATTACGGATCGACTCGCAATGATTTAGTACTTCTATACTAATAAGTGTTTTCTTAAAGGAAGGCTGGACTGGGGAAAAATGCCTTACAAATCCATTGAGGGTCTGCATATAGATGATATTGTCAAATGTCAGCTAATACCTACTTTTTTGTATGGCAAACCCATCTCATTATCAAACTTTATTTCATCAACTAGTTTTCAGTTGTCTTAAAGAAAGAATGCACATATAGCTGTGAGCTGATGGTCAATAAGTGATCATTTTTTCACTGTTCTTTATATATCAGAATAAGGACAGAGATGACAAAGTATTGTTTTTGTGATTTTACTTCTTTTGAATCTTCTGTTGAAGTTCTACTATTCTGTGTTTTCTTCGGAGTGAAGGCACAAAACAACTGATGCCTCGTGTCCTGGTCTTATTGTTCAGCTGCAGGAAATACTCCCACTTTCTTGATCAGGAGTTCAGCCTGTAAGCATGATGCAGAATGGAATTTGGCAGGTTTTATATTAACTGCTTTACTAAAACTGGAGCCAAATTTTCCTGTAGCTACTGCCTCTCTGTTCAGTTGCTGAGAGTGGCGAGTCCAAGACCAGGAAGGCAGGGGTACAAGTGTAGGCAAAGATATGTCAGGCAGTAAGTCCATTGTGGTTAAGCAATGAAAGAGGCTGTCAAGGATACACCACTAATTTCCAAAGGCACCTTTCTACTAAGCAGAAGTCCTCAATAGACAGAAGTTGCTGAAGAGTGCTATTGCTTCCTCTGTGGTGAATTCAAGTTTTGGCAGAGCTGTTGCTGGGGCACAAATATGCGAAACCTAGTATCTTTACAGTGAGAAAACTTTTCATAGTCCGTCTCTTGGGAATAACAATTAATTGCTCTAAATTTATAAGGGAGGAGACAGGAGGACTGTGTTATTATTTACTTTAATGGTATCGGATATAACAGCATAAAAGCCAGTCTTCGACCATGAAACCAGGTACTATGTCAGCTACTAATTTGCTTATGTGGTGAATTGTGAGTGCTGCTGTTATCATTGAATTGCTTATAGAAAAATGTAAAAAAGCCCCACCTGCTGTCCTTCCTCCAGCCCACAGGTATTATTGGCAGGCTGATATTGTAGGAATTTGTTTTGTGTTCAGAATGATAGTAATGAAAAGGGTCATCAATATAGCTAATATTACTATTGATTTAATATTGCTTTTTTTTTTTTCACTTGCAGTATTGCTTTGCCATGACCTGTCTCTCTTGTACAGTGCATCCTCTCTTCTCCACTTTTAAGAAATGAAAATGTACATCCCTCAATCTATGCCTTGAAATAGTCAATAGCTGCTGAAGGAATGTTTTTTAACTTTAGGCTTTGATGTAAGACTTTGAGCTGTGGCAGGTTATGTCATTAAAATATAGTTTAAATTGTGAGATAATCTGGAAAAGTGTAGGGTTTTAAAATGTTTATAATAAATTGATGTATTATCATCTATGTGATGAAGCAGTAGTTTGAAGAGTATAAAACTCAGTCACTAATTTTGTGTTTATATTAATTCAATATAAAGCTTCAAAAAGGAATTTATAAATTTAAAATCAGATTACTCAGCTCAAAACTTTAAATAGATTGACATTTTTTCTCTGAGCTTTATGGAGTAGCCTTCATTCTACTGTGAATCAATAATCTGGCTGTGATCTTGTTCATTAGATAAACTCTGTAAGGGCAATATCCTAGCCTCACTGAGTCCACGGCAAAACTTTTATTGATTAAAATGAGGATGGCAGTTCAGCCTTTTTATTTTTCAAGATTTAACAACATACATCTTATAAAACTTTTAAAGAATAAATATAATTTTTTGTTTGATTTTTTGGTATGTGAAATACATAGGAAGAAAATTGGCATTTTACATAATATTTGCAAAAGCATGCACAACTACCCTAGTCATAAAAATAAGTCACAAATTTATGGTAGAGAATAAATTAGATGATATTGTGGAGTTACCGAGTTCAGCAAGTATTATAAGTAATTTCTTAATCAAGGATACTAAACAGTTAGTGTTAATTGCTGTATTCAAATCAGAACACAGATGAAGATACAATACTATATTATTTAAAATACGGTTTTAATATGGGCAATGCTGAGATGAAATTGCTTTCAGAGCTGGGAATATGTTGTTAAAATAAATTGTTCAGAATCATCTGACAATTGATTCTTGCTATTCATCATGCTTTTCCTGAAAAGGGTTGTAGTCAATCAAATATGGCTGTGTTGTATGATGCAAGGAAAAGCATAGATGTGCTAAGCAGGTTTTCAATGTCATTCCAGTTTTGGTTGCTATAAACTATAAATCTTTAACTATTACTTTTCATCTGAATAACTTGTATCTTTATTTTTAAAGAGACATGTTTTTTAAAGGAAGAAATATGTGATTTAGATGTCTGAGTAGTTCAATCTTAAGGTATAGGAATAACAAAATGTGTTTTAGGTCTTTCCACCCAAAGCTAAGTTGCTATATTTGACATTTGCATCCTCTCCGTTCAGAGTTGCTCTGGGGTAGGAGCAGCAACTCTTTGACTAACATGGGGGGGGTCTTGGCTATCCAATTTACAGCTGCTTCAACATGAAAACCTAGCAGTGATGTTACGCATGTCAGGTCAGCAGTAATAAGGATATTGCTTTATTATCTTTGAAAGGCTGGAAGGCTACGGATGTCTTTTACAGATTTTTGTATTACTCTTCTCTACATTGTGTTGAAGATTTTTTTTTTCATTGCATCACTTTGAAGAATGAGATCTTAGCCGCACATTTATAAAACTCTATGTTCATGTGAGCAATTGGAGGGCAAGAAAAGGGCAAAGAAGCCAACAGATATATTTTATGAAACCTTCTACTGTTTCATAAATTCTGCTAGGAGCTAGGATCTAATTCAGCCCCCGTCGAATTTGAGGCCACCTGAGAGATACTCATGCCAAATTATGTGACTTTGAATGTCCCATTACTGCATCAAGGGATTAGTGGGAAACGGTGCTTCTTGAGGGAGGTCCTTCTTTGTGGCAGTGTAATGTGAAGTGGTGCCAGGGAGCCTATTTGCCAACTTTATGCAATGCAAGGCTTGCTTTCCTGCTGGGCTAAGTCCCAGAAAGCTGGCTAAACTGTTGTAATAGTCCCTTTTCTCTCATCAGAGTTCTGTGAAAGGGTGTAGCAAAGCTGGAAAAGTGCTGTCGTGTGCTTATGACACATGACATAGCATTTCTCTCTTTTTTCTTTTTCCTCCCTAATTAAGTCACTTGCAATTCAAAAAGTGCTTAGATGAGAAGATGGTTCCTCAGATAATCCTGACTTTCCTTTCTGTCCTTATTAAGACTATATTCTATATTTATTTAAAAAGTACATCTGTGCCTTCCCTAGTCTAATTATCCTCAAAATCTTAGTTCTTTTTGAACACGTTATTTCTGAAGAATGTGAATTCTGTTGCTGACATACAAAGACATTTGCTTAAGAGACATGCCTGGTAGTCACGCTAACCTACAAACCAAACCTTAGAAACCAAGCTGCATCAGGATGTATATTTCTGAGTCCATGCCTGAGTTCATAAGCTTATACCTTAGTATGCGAGAAAAAGAAAATGTTCTTTTTTTGGTGCAATTTCATGAGGTTACTTGTGGGTTTTCTTTGCCTTCCCTAAGCTAGTATTGTGCATATTCTGACATCCTAAAGGTCATTCAAAATATCTTTCTCTAGATTTTTACAAGTTGTATGAAAAAAAAAAAACCAAACCCAAACCCCAAAACATTAGGAAAAATAAGACCTCAACTCAGTATTTGAAAGTTTATGATTCATTATAGTTTGCATACTTTTGTTTAATTCCCTTGGAGATTTTGTTTTGTATGTTTTTTTTCCAAATAAGAAATGACATCTGGGGAAAAAGAAAGCAAGAGAGAGACCAGCCTCTGTGCAAGAAAGCTATTACAATTCTTTTTTTCTCTCTTCTCCCTGTGTGGGTCACAGAGATGGAAAAAAGTTATTGATCCAAGCAAGAGATCAATAGGCAGAGCCATTCACAATTAGACATTCTGTAGAAAATAACTTGAATCAAATTAACCTGGAGCAGTTGATGCAGTTTTGCCTGGTAACCTTGCTCTCAAGCAGGTTTTAAGTTTAATAAATTATCTTTATGCGGTAAAAAAGGGTGTCTTGAGAATTGTTAAAGATACACTCTCTAGGTTGCACTGTAATCCCCTTTGTAATCACCTATTAGTATAGCTTTCATGCTTTGAGATGACAAGGTTTTATTTCAAAAGACCATGGTCATACTGCTTTTATTAGTTTTACTTCTAAAGGTCATGTCACAGTTGTCAAAAATAAGCATAGATCTTAGCATTAATATTTTAAAAGTATATTTAAAATACAATGACAGCAAAGCTGATATTGTTACTCTCCCTATGGTAATTTAAGGTTGGGGAGCTTTACTGATTAAACCCTTCATTTTAATTTTAAACATTTGCATTTAAAAGGTAACTTCTTTGACTGGTAATAAATGAGGCATTGGTTATATTTAATAACTCCTATGCATTGTGGTGTCACAGCACACCCAATGCTGTCACATTTAGGATGATAGATTTTATAAAACTGTGTTGCATAAAGATGAACTCTTTTGTGCTACCTTGCAAGGTTGCCATGGTGATGGAGCACTGCTTCATGGGAATTTCACTTTTCTGGTAATGTTAGATACTGAACCCAAAGCTGCTTCTTTAGATTGTTCTTAAATCTCACTTTTAATATGATATCATTTTGTAGAGACTTATGATTCATCTTTTGTATCTTTATTTTCTCAGAAATATCTCCTATAATGCTGTCATAGCTAAAGTACTAAACATGTTAACTTACCAAAAGCTGAGCATAGTAGACAATCTAAAGATTTTGTTATTTTATGTTCCGTGCCATTTCTCAATTTTATAAATATTTAGGATATGTTTTGCAATTCTATACTTTCTCTGAACTATAAAAAGAAAGATCTCAGGTATTTATAGACTATGGAAATGTTTTCATCATGGGAAAACATTACAGACAATATGCTGTAGACAGATAAATCCTGTCTATTTTAAACAATTATTCTGTTAGCAAAATGAAGTTGAATCTTAGATGTATGGAAAATAGTTACAAAATTGTTTTTAGGTCTGCAAATAAAACCACAATTGTTTGTGGAGTTATCATGCATTTCTCTGTAATATGTGATGTATTTTTATTATCCTGTATAAGTAAGAAATCATATGGGAACTTCAGTTGATTCTGACATTCATAAGCCAGTGATTTTCTTTATCTATACAAATAAAAATGACTGACGTGGAAATCCTTACTCCCTGCCTTAAGCACGTATTTCTGAATGTTTGGCTGTGGATTGTTGACTGTGCTGAATCAGCCAGAACTATAATATTCTCAAGATATAGCCAACTCCTCGACATACGGTAAAAAATATATACATGAATGTAAGTTGTACCATTTGGTACGCAGTTGGAACTCCCTAGCTACGCTAATGAAATTCATGCAATAGGAATGCTTTTCTGGAGGAAGGATATCTTGCTGTTTTCAAATGAAAACAGATAAAATAAAATGCTTTCCCGAGGAAAGTGTTGGAAATTGTTCTGCATGTTCTTTTGCCCCATTCATATTGGATGTTCGCCCAGAGTCCTGCAATATTTGTTCAGAGCATCTAGGAGAGAGACTGGCAAACATTTCACAAAGGACTGAGCCAATGGAGAGCGGGTACTGGAAGATGTGAGAGCCTCTTCCTGCATGTCTCTGCATGGGGAAAGATGGCACTGTGCTTAGTGTGCTGATTAAACAGGCTTTCCTTTTGCTCTTGCTTCCCATTTGAACTAATCTTGGAACAAAGAGAGATTGAAAAGGCCAGAAAAGGGAGGTCTTAGGAGGAATGGAGTGAAATGAGGGAAGACTTTTTCTTCTCCTTTACTTGCAAAAATTTAGACAAATGCAGTGGAGAAAAATCCCTTGCTTTTAAAGATAGTGTTGAAACCCATCTACAACCTGTCCTGCTGCCAGTGAAATCCTTCACTGTATGTAAACCTGCATACTGTGCTCAATTTGCTAAACTTTGCACTGATAAGATTTACATGGACCCTTTGCGCTTGCTGCCTGTCTGCCTAAAATCAAATAGTTTTTCCAATGTTTGCATCATGTTGCTTATGTGAAGAATTAGAAGCTGTTTAGCAGGCAGCGTGCTCAATATTCTCATTTTTTCCTTATAATCTTCTAATTACTGAGTAGAGTTTCTAAATGAAGAGCAAGAACTTTTTAAAATGTTTCCTTGCTTGAGTGTGAGTTCTTGTTTTGTTTTGTTACTTTTGTTAAGATGTCAGAATGTGCTGTGACCTCATCACAGTCTCAACTGATTTTCCTGTTCCCCAAATAGTACGAGTTTTTCTTAATAATTTTCTAAGAAGCAAATTTAAACTAAAATTTCAGAAGTAATTATCTTTCTGTGGAATATGTTAAACGAGCACTACTTTTGTTTTCATATATTGTGAATAACTTAGGCTTCAACATTTTGCTCCAGAATATCACTATCTTTAAAAATGTAGTATGATTTCAGTAAATCATCTACAAAACTTGTAATTAATAAGAAAGTTCATTACTATACTTCAAATCACTTCATTATCAACACTACTAGCAGAGGGTAAGGGACAAGCTGGTGAGGAAGGCTTCAAAAAACTCTACCACTCACATTACTGTGCTTGTTCTATAGTGATAGTCATAGTTCCCCACTTTATGTAAATGTTCATCTATATATAGAGCCTTGTGTTCTGAAATACCTGTTCATTAAGAGAGGACTTTGTCCTTCTGGCAGTCTGATAAAATATTGATATCATCTCTCTCTCTCTCTTTGAGAGGGAATGTTCCCCTGATCAATATGTTCAACATATGAAATGCATATAAGTTGTTATCTACTGCAGTCAGATCCTGAGCTTTCTTCTTCTTCACAATATAAATTCAAACAATATTTTGGATAAGAAGCCATACATCATCAGCAGAAAATCTTTTGCTATTGGCACCTCAGTTCTGTCTGTTAAAGAATGATTATGTAGGGAAATGCAAATCAGAGAGAGAAGATAGTATGGCATTGCTGATTATTAAAAATAATTTCTGTCATAAATTATTCCTAACTTGATTTTTTTTTTAACAGAAGTATTTTTTTTCACAGAAATGAATAGTAGAAAAATCACTTTCACTTCAGATACAAGCTATACCCAGGAATCCTGTAGTATTATCACTGCAAATAAAATGCAGTGACCCTTAGTATGCAAAAGGTTAAATACTCCAATAACACATTTTTGTATATTTGCTGTGCTGACTCACTAAAATGTGCACACGAGTTCTCTTCCTCTTGCCTCCTTCCCTGTAATAAGAAGTATGTCATACTCTTCAAAAAAGATTACTTTCTTCACCCCCTGCCTGACAAGGTGCATACCAATTTCATTCCAAAATGTTACGATAAGCTGATTGTTCACTTTGAACATTCTGACAGGTTATCTTGGAGCAAGAATGTAGCAGGATCCTGCTAGATACTTCTCGGAAGTAGCACTAAATTGTAGGACTTTTTAATTGCACTTTAAGGACTCTATACTATTGATGCATTTATTTATTCAAATACAACACTTAATAGTGGAACTTAAGAAACTCACATGAGCACCCTCATGGCTGAAACTTGTGTAAGGAAGAAAAAAGGTGAGAATCAAGAATCAGGTTTAGGTAGCATTCTCTGTAAATGAATGTTTTCTTCATGTATGTGTCTGAGCATGGCTCAGTAGTAAAACTCACAGGAGAGATAATAATTGTGTCCTTTCTTTCATATAACCTTAAAATAAGATCCAAACGATGAAGTTGAGACCAAGAGGAGATAGCTTGTAAATTTGTCTGGGGCATACAATTATTTTATGGTACCTTTTGAAGTTGTTTGGTTTTGATTTTGATCTGAAGTGAGAAGTTTGGCAGATATCACTAAGTCATTGATACAGTGCTCTGAAAAGTGATTGTATATTAATAAATATATTAGAAAAGCAAATGAAAACACTGCTCAAATTATTCCAGTTTTTTTAATGGGACAGGATGCTTCTATACTCCTGTGCAAAAAGGAGTCCAAAATAATAACCCTTTTAAAATAGAGTCATCTTAATAGTCATTGAAAAAGCTTCATGAACCAGATTTTGATTTTCAAAAATCTGTTGCTTGTAGGATAACAACTCCAGGTTCCCTAGTGTACACTCTTTAAGGATCTGATCTTCTTTCACCCTATTGCCGCTGTTAGCATCTCTACTCCACACTGACGACAACTAGACTAAGGGTGATCAATCTCAACTTCTGCTGTAAATTGCATTATAAGAACTTTATGATTTGTTTTGCTATTTATTTATTTAAATGCAGCACTTACAGTGGAGCTAAGACCTTCACATAAGCACTCCCGTGGTAGAGGTTTGTGTAGACAACACATACATGTCTTTAGATTCTGTCATCTAAATACTTTTTTGCTTTGATTGGCTCCTTGTTAATGAGCATTTGAACAAAGATACGATGCCTCGGGTATGTTGGAGAGAACTCTGTAAACCCTACCACGTTGGTCCATTGAGCTTTGTTTAAGTTAGGTAGGTTCTCTAAATGCTGATGTGTTTTTGGAGGTCATGAGAAGAAGGCCAAGGAAACCAACTGAAAGAGTTTAGCTGGTTCTTTACTAAGTAATGTACTGATTTCAGAGCTGCTCTTCTTACTTTTATGAATCAGCATATCATAGGTCCGTAACACAGCAACAGAATTTAAAGATCTTTATATTTGCTTTCTGCCTTTGTGATCAAAATATAATTCCTACTCTGCAGGAAATTCTGTGTTTTAAAAACTTCTTGTCATCCCATAGAAACTGGGTTTTGAGAACTTTCTGTGAAGGAGCGCATTTTGTCAATGATGTTGGCTATTACTGAAATAGTGTTGATGTGAGATTCATTGAATCATAATCAAAAAAGGATATACAGCTACAAATCTGGATGCAATCTGGAGTCTTCTTGGGCCACATGCTCAATTTGAGCATCGCATGTGCCACAGGGACTTACCTCATCACATTTCATTGGCTTCTATATTTGTAAAATGTACCCTGGCCAGAGAAATTTGCTAGTACGCTCGTAAATGCAGTATAATATAATGTATGTTAGACGTTTTTTGATATGTATGACATTTTTTCTGGGAGACTCTGATTTCTTGACTGGACTTTAAAAATAAGTCAAGTATGCTGTAGTAAGAACAAGTCACCTAAATATCTGCTACGGGTAGGTAAGAGAGAGACTCCTTAGAAGTCATTGAAATTATATGCAAAACTTACTCATGAGGCTCCATTTAAGGGTTTTTGAGATTGTGAACCAGAACATGCAGTGGGAAACACAGTTATATTCTGACCCAGTTTAACGCTGACCCACATTCAAGGGCAATGAAAGATAGAAGGATAGACTATTCTTAAACCATTTCATTAAGTTAGCCTTCAAGGGAAGAAACTCCACTTTCTAATCCAGCCTTCTTTCCTCCTCCTCAAAAAATGTTTATTTACTTTTGTTATGATACTTTTTCTGTATTGTTTCATTACATTATTTACATTATTTTTGTAATATTTTAGTCATACTTAATTATATCAGTATATATTTATTTATATTCAATTACTATTCATAATAACTGAGAGAATATAAACATTATAAATTCCTAATCTCTCTTCATGAATATAGGAAGATGTATACCTTCTTTCCTACAGTGCAAAAAGTATATGAACCTTTTTACTCGTACCTGCAAATGTGAGAGATGTTGTGAGACACCAGTCTATTTCCAGAGTAATAAATATTCTTTCTAAGCACCAAACATATGTGTGTTTTAATGTATTTAGCATATTGTTGGACTGAGTTTATATTGGTAAAACACAATGACAAAAGTAGTACAGAAATGTGACCCCGCCTCTCGCTTTATGGCAAGCAAGAATTTCCACCTGACTACAACCAATTTCAAGTGTCCTCTTGTAATGGCTGGTGCAGATACATCAGGCTTGTTTCCCAGGAACTGTATGTTCTTTATTTTCCATCTTGGTCACACTGAAAATCAGAGCAGAGACCTCTTCTTTCTCCTTTCCTCCAAATCAAATGAAACTCAAGCATGCAAGGACAAAATAGAAAAAAGTAGTCAGTTTTCAAAGATCTTTGTGGCCCAAAATAGTTAATCTAGTGTATGTTATAATTACGTCTAGCTACAAAAATAGAAAGTAATACAGTGCTCTTTTTACCTAGTGCCAAAAATGCATTGAGGTCATTACACATTCTTTCAAGGAAAGGTGTATGTTACTTCTTTACTATCTGGAACTTTGTTGTGCTGATTTCTTGGCAGGTATTTTGGTTGAGTCCTGTTAAAAACCAAAATAATGTAATATGAACCTATGATTTGAAAAAAAAAGGTTAGTATCCTAGATTTTTTACATTTATGTGCTAAGATGATAAAGGAAACTTGCAGACTTTTCCTGTTAGCTTAACCAACAGATGCTACAGCCAGCTGCAGATCAAAAGGATTTGAATTGACCATGACATCTGAGTACGTTATTCAGCTATGTCTAAAACACTGTTTGCATTAACATCTACCTTAATAAAAAAAAAAAAAAAAAAAAAAAAAAAATCATAGCTTTTATTTTATTTCCTACTATACATTTGGATCTAAAAAGATAATTTTTAATTTCTAGTCTATGGACTAAATTACTATTTTGATGAAGCAATTCACAAATACTTTTCTAGGACAGCTGGAATTTTTGGCATGTTCCCTGCTGACAGTTCTTAAGAAATATGTACCGCTACCCAAGATTTTACATCTTTTGAGGTCTTTTTAGGATCAGGCAGTTGCAGGCGGACAAGGTGTTGCTATAGAATTCCACCTGATACTGAACGATCTCCTTTCTTTCCCTGTGGCACGACAATATTACAATGTTCTCTTTTTCTCAATAAATATTTAGCCATCCTAATTTGGACTTTTGCTAAGACAGCTATATATATAGTGTTGTATGATATTATTTCAAGTCATGCATGTTTTATTTATATCTTTCCTAACTTGAAGATCCACAGCCATATGTTTCAGCCATATATCAGCAGAGCTGAGCATCTGTTCTCTAAAAAGATGAGGTAGTTTTGGGAAAGCTGCAAGTGATAAAACCGTCTTCAAATCCAAATTCTGTACATCTTGAATGACCGACACATTTACTGAGTGTAACGTACTGCAGCATTTGTTCTTCTTACTTCCTTGCTTAAATCTTCCATGTTAGCTAGCAGGATGGGAAGTAATCTCATCCCAGATATGGTCCCACATTTTATGAAAGCACGTTAGAGTTAACACAGTGGTCCAGGTCTAAGTAAGCTGTAGCTACAATTTTGTCTTTCACATAGCCATTCAGTTGTCACTTAGAGTCTAAGTAATTTCAGGGCTACATGGCCAAACTTTAACATCATTGGATTGCTGTTTCTTAAAACTGTACCCAAAACATCTCTGTTAGCTATTATTACAATAATATTTATTATTATGAAAGTTAAATGGTGGAAATGGAGCTTATTGTAACCACATAAAGAAGCATTATATGCTCTATTAGTCCCTCATCTGGGATACAGAGGTATCCCAGGCTAGGACTTGGCTCAAGAGGGAAGGAAGAAGTAACCGTGACTGCCTCTCACACAGAAGTGTGTGGAAAAGTGCAGGGCCAGAAAGCAAGCTGAAATCCCATGCACCATCACTCTAAGTAAGAAGGAAGTTGTAAAAAAAACCCCTATTATTCCCTAAGATGTCATGATTTAGTCCGTGTTCAACTGGTAGGACAGTATAGTCAGGTACTCCCCCTCTGGATTTGTCATCCTACAATAAAGATGGCTTTCACAGACATGAGCCAGACAGTTTCTATAAAATTTGGTTCTGCCTTAATATAAAGCTACTTTAATAAATCTTTCCTCTCTAAGTACAGGATTTGATTGTATGTATGTTTGTTTTTATTTGCTTCAATTATTTGTGGGAAATTAATGCATTCCTCAGATTTTTTGACTAATGCTAAAGGTGTATTCTGAAGAGAAGCCTCTATATCAGGGTTAATATTTGTCTTGTTTACTGGACTTTGAATCCACTCCCTTTCATGAAAGGTATTGTCAGTCCAGCATCATTTTTTTCATAGTCTGTTATAAATCTTTGATGACCAGTTCTCCAGGGAGAGAGAGAATAGAAATCATTTAAGACAACCTACGTTTTGGTATTTTTCAAACAGATCAACTTTTGCAAAAGCAGAGCTCAAACAACACAGGAGATACGAACCATGCAGTATAGCTGTGTATTAGATGATGTGTTAAAGGAAAAATGTTCATTGTTTTAGTTATATATTATCTAGATTATACAGTTAAAGAACTTTTAAGTTTAGGCATTCAGAATATTGGGGAAGCTCTTTTAATGCATTCTAAAACATAAATTTGGCCACCATTTCTTCTCAAATTTCCCCAATTCTGTTCCTAACAATTTTTGCTTCAGGTGAACCTACATGTGTATGAATACACAAAAGACCTCTGTATTGTTTTTGTAATATTAATTATCTGTCCCAGATGGCCATAATTTCACTGACAATGACGTTGTAACTCAGATGTGTAGCTACTGAGCCCCAGATCAAAAAAGAACGAAAAGATGTGAAGTGTTGCCTAAAGTTTGGGGATGCTCAGATCCCAAAGAGAAATTTCACATACTGAGTTGTATCTAGAAATGGAAGTCAGGGCAGATCACATGTGGAGTGGCATGCAAGAGGTCACTACACTCAAGCTAGCCCAAAATAAATGCATAAAAGAGGAATAGATGGGAAATCCCACACTCCACAAAGTTTAAGTGACTTGATATAGTACAGGACTAGGGTCCAATGTGACATCTTTAAGGTCTGTAACAGGTTGTACTTTATGAACCTCAGGTCCATATGGTCTCTTAGGTTAGTTAACTGTTCATGATTTGCCATGGAATTGGGTGGTAGGAGTCTATTTTTTCTAATTTTCTTGCAAGACCTGATTCTATGCTAAGTATTTAAAAGTCAATTTTGATTCTTGATCAGAGTGAAACTCATGGGATTTCAAACTGATTTCTGGGCTCTTCATTATAGTCCTTTGTCTCCTAAGCTCTGGACTTGGGTTTTCCAGCTTTGTTCATTAGAGTTTGACGTTTATTGTTCATAATGAAAGTTGAGATGATTATGCACCACAATGAGGAGAATCGAGATTCTCATTGGCAAGAGTGGTCAATTTGTGGCTCTTGAGCTATCCTCTAGTGTAAATTTGGTTCGAGCATGGCTCCCATGCTGGGCTTTGTAACACAGCTGATTACAGGCTGTGCTGGGGAAAGTTGCTGGGTGATCTGAACACCCCTCCGCCTGCTGAAGAAAGAGGCCAGACAGGGAATGGAGGAGGCAGATGGTGCCCTGGGCTTCTGCTGCAGGCCTGTCTTCATCCAAAACATATCAGAGGGACTGTTGAAAACTCTCGTCATCTCCTAAATAGGAACTATTTCCTTAGCTTCTTTTCCCACATTTCTTCAATGTGAATGTGTTGGTGTAAAACAAACATACACACGCGTGCGCACGCAAAACCAACCCAACCCCAAAACACTAAAGCTATCTAGCTGCTTGTCAGAAACACTTTTCTATATGCAATTTGTAACGTAAGGACAGTTGGCCACTGGAGGACTTCAAGTACTAGGGGTCATCATCAGTTAAAGCACTGTTGATTGCAATTGAACTTACATGTATGCACAAAATGCAACTAGTTTCCAAAGACAGGTCCACAATGCAGTGTGAAAAACAGTGTGAAAAACAGTTAAAGACTTTGCGCTGAAAAATAAGGGATCTTGTAACAAAAGACATATATACCTGTATGTACATTTGCATAGTGGTATGGTCACAGGACTATTTTCTGGAAATTACTTGTGCTTTGGTTACTCTGAGTTCAATAAAAGAGAGCAAGAGAATATTAAATGGAGTAGGTTCTTACTTAGCAGATAACTTGAACAGTCTCCGTGTTTTTCTACATGATAAGGAGATAAACTTTTTCTTTAATCCAATGAGTCCAATGTCTTGATGTAAATTATAGCCTTATAATTCAATAATAAGAGAACTATTAAAGGGAATATAAAATCCTGAAAGACTGATTTAATATTGGAACTGTTCACAAATGAATTTGTTCCCTCCACTATCCCTTTTTTTTCCTGAATTTTCAGAGAGGTATCTCAACCATTATCACTGAAAATGTTACTGGACTTCATTCGTAAGGGCTTTTCAGAGTTGGAGTATCTTATCCTTTCCTGAAAATATTGTGGACCAAACCAAATAGGGTATTTTTGAGGAAGAGGGATGTACAAAAAATATTGTATTTGTTGTAAGAGTTTTGCCTGTTTTAAACCAGTTTCTCCTCTGATTTAAGGCCTTCTTAGGGAGAGTACTTATCCCTTTTTACAACTTGCCTGATAAAGTGACTTTTAAAAATACACTTCCTTGTCTCATATAATTAATGATCTATACCGTAGAAATTGAAACAGGAATCTGGATTGAAAAGTTCAAGTATCCATAATACAAAGCTATTAAGGTTCCTTTGCTCGTTGTTATTTCAAATAGAGATTCATGCCTAAATACCTTCTGAAGATTTAAGCAAGGGACCATTTGACTCTGCTTACAAAATTGTCTGGGTATATCTACATTGTGAAAAAGATCAGCAGCTACCAAGCTATTATATCAGGATGATAAGCAAAATATCGTATAGAGGTACTGGCACAGTTCCCAGAAACAACAGGCCCAGACTGAAAAAAACTGCTTTTCTGGAAAAAGCCTAGCTGGTTTAGACACAAGAAATCAATGATGCAGATAGTTCCTTCCCATTCTTGACTAGATAATTTGCTTTCATCTCAAGGAGCAGATGGGAGATACATATATATCCTACATGCATCATAGTTCGTAAAGGTTTTTAAAAAAACTATACTGTGGTGTTGTCAGCTACATTTTCCAAGACCAGAATTTCTGTTTCCCATGTGTGTATTTTACCTCTCATTATGAGGATTTAATGTATGCCCAGAAAGTCAACACCTTTAATCCTCTTCTGGTTCTCACGCAGACTTACCTGATAGCTTAAAATCTGGTTTTTTCCTCCAATTAGTAACTTTGGCTGAAAACTCTTGAGTTTTCATCATGCATATGCCAAGTAATTCCAGAAGTAATCTTTAAGAAAAACATGCTTCGTATTAACAATTGCACATTGATGATGAAGGTGAAATTTTATACCACTGCAGCAATTCTAAAGCACAGATTTTTTTTTCTGATCAGGCACTAGTCAAGACTTACAGCACATAACTCCAGAATATAAAAGTGAAGAAGAAATATTAAAAATAAAAAATGTAGCAAATTGTGACAGAATTAATATTGAATCTGTCACCCTAGCAATACTGGGCATAGCCTTCAGGCTACCAGCAAAATCTGTATCAGCTATGAAATTATTGATCAATTGGAATTATTTATTGATGAAAACTGTTCATGTCTGCTTTCAAAATCTTCAGAAGTTCTGAGTGTAGGAAAAGACTATTGCTGAAGTCAGTGTTATACTTGTGTCTCTGCTGAGGTGAGGGACTAGCTGTAGGGTGTCAGCAAAACCAGAGCATAGTGAAGGTTCTGCTCCCAATTTTTAACAGGAAAAATAGAAACTGCTTGTTTTTCTTCTCTTTAATGAAGTTAGCTATTCAGTACAGGTACCCTGGTCACCTCTTGAATGCTAACATGCCTTCCTCCATTCCAGAAGATGCATACATTTTTACTACCTCAGAAATCTTCCAATTGTAAAGGCTGTCTATAGAACGGCTGTGAATCTTCAGCACTTCCACATAAACTCATGAAACCCAGCTTTCCTGAATAGCGTAACGGTTCAACACTCACTAAACTCTCCAATCATTTGTCTATCTATTACAATCTCAATAGGAACTCTTTCCTACTGTGTGTTTTTACAGTGACCAGAACAATTGATTTATCAAATAGCTTTTATTTCCAGTATTCCATATATTTTTTGTGTGCTTTCTCAAGCTTATTTACAAAAGTGGTACATCGGTGTTATTTTAAGGTAAGTTAATATGAAAAAAGATAAAACAAATTAGTCTCTCCTCTTTAAGATATTACCTATGTCTTAATTTTTTTATCCCTTAGACCATAATTTCAGCCTTTTAACCTCAGAGTAGAAAATAAATGTTATAAATTAGTTTGTTTTCTGCAGACAGGAAGGTGTGACAATCTATAACTGGCTTTGGGCTTTTATTAATGGCCTCTTTGTTGAACTCTGAGGACATGGTTCATTGAGAAAAGGTCAAATGTTAGTAAAAGAGCAGGACTTCATGGTGCTTGAAAACAAAGATGCGATGAGCATCTTTTTCTGCAAACTGAGCAATAACTAAGAAACAGTAGGGAAAAAAAAGAATTAAACTTTTTTTTTTTTTTTTTTTAGAAAACAGAAAAAAACTGTTCAGAAAAAAAAAGTTGCTTTATGCAAACACTTCAGCTGCAGAGCACGCTTATACCTTTTTTAATAATTATGATTTCAGCTGGAGTCTCTGGGTCTGCCCCAATTCACTCTAACCAACTGCCAAGTCATAAATATATTACGGCTTTGTTGGCTTCTGTTACAACTTCATTGACCTTTATCTCAACAAAAAACTTCTTTTAACTAAGGCTTTTTCTACTTTCCAATTAGACGTGTTTGGCAGTTTTCCCTCGATATGTGTCTGTGGCACTGTGAGTTGGTGTTTAATTTCTTTTAGATATAAAAACAGGGTAAAACTCTGCCAGCTGCACAAATGGAAAATGAAGATTCCATTTACAGAAATGTTAAATTGAAATAACCATTAACATGAGACAATCAACCTTCGTAAAATATGGTCTCTCTCTTGTTCCTAAGGGAAAGTGAACTAGCTATAGTGGTCGATTATCTCTTCATAATGACCAATTCATTGGTTGTTGACATTTAATTAGATGTACAAAAGAATAGCTGTAGTAAAAAGTACACAAAGAGCAATAATTAGGTTCACTTCATTCTAAAAACAAGACTTAATTGAATTTTAACCTTGTTTTTTTTCTTTAATGTAGGAACTTCATGTAAATTTGTATTAGCAAGTTTCACTATATCACAGCTACATTGTCCCTTTTGCTAATCACCATTCTACAGCAGAAACAATTAGTGATTTTTTTTTCTCCATCTTTATTGTATTTCTTTTTAGTTTAAAATTAGAGTACATTACAAATTAGAGGAAAAAACAGTAAGTTTTCTGGATTTCAGTTCTATAAAACAATGTAACTTAAGCATTTCTCACAAAAATAGGAACTGCAAATCTCTGTACAACCTATTATACATCTGTTTCTGGCTGCACCCTTTCCTCTAACTGGTGAAATGGAAGAAAAGATAACTTGGGCACCAATACTTTTTGCTTGTACCTGCAGCATTTTGTAGTCTTCCTTGATTCTGCCCAGGTTCTGGCTTGCATGTTCCAGCATTTAAAGGGTGGCTACAAAGAAGATGGAGACTCCCTTTTTACAAGGAGTCACATGGAAAGATAAAGGGTAATGGGTATAAGTTACTCCTGGGGAGATTCCAATTCGACACGAGAGGAAAATTTTTCCCAATGAGAACAATCAGCCATTGGAATAATCTTCCCAGGGAAGTGGTGGATTCCCCAACATTGGACACTTTTAAGATTCACCTGGACAGGGTGCTGGGCCATCTTGTCTAGACCGTGCTTTTGCCAAGAAACATTGGACCAGATGATCCTTGAGGTCCCTTCCAACCTGGGATTCTACGATTCTGTGATTCTATGATTCTATTAAGTAGATATCTAACTGCTCTTGTGAACAGATCAAGTTTGTAAACTTAAGTTTTAAACTGCAAATGGTAAGCACATATATGTATTAAATCTCATGTTTTAGTCAATCTTAGTTGCCTTAAATCTTATATTTGGTTTTTACCAAGTTGCTGACTTTCTACATTTTGTTGGCTTGAGCTGATGATGGATTTGTTTATAACCTTTATAAAATCAAGTCACAATTTTATATAAAAGCTTGTTACCTTTACTATTATAGTACTGGAACAATAACCACAGCTTAAAGGTCCTACTGAGACAGATAAAAAATGTACCAATTAACAGCGAGGTTGTCTTAACCTGATCAATTTCTCTTCTAAAGCCTCATTTAATAAGAAGAGATTTTGTTTATGTATAATTACAAATGAGGAAGTCCTTAGTTCTTTAATTAGCCAAGTGGTAAACATATCAGAAATAATTTTAGTCCTATTTTCGTATTGTGCCAAGATTACCTGAAGTCCCGCAAGCAAACTGCATGGAGGATACAACACTGTCTCTCTGTGAGCTACCCATACTCCTTACAGACCCTCAGAGATAGTCCACAAAAGATACTACCCACGTGGCACTGGCTCGCCTTTACAAAGCTCAGTGCCCATTTGCTCTTAAGAGGACTGATATTTCAAGATGTCTGGTACCTGCAAAAAAGCTTTGCCACTAGGACTCTCGGCAGTGACTGAAGTTCTGTTCAAGTGGGGCTTGCTGTGTTCTCCCACATGAAGTAGACAATGCACCTAAAGTTGGGGGGTTTTTATGTGATTACGGCTATTCCAGTGTTTTTTTTGCTGAGTTAAAAAATGTTGCATCATTACCTAGCAAAACTGGCCTGAGCAAGGCACCCAAATTGGGTAGATAATAATAGGTGCAAGGAGGTCCCTTAATAAAATCAGAAAAATAACAGGATTAACGTGCAGGACTTTGATGCCAGTGTCATCACATAAGAATTCTATCTCGCAGGTCCAAACAAATACATTTATTATATTTTCACATGCTGAGTGGTAGTTTATTTTCTTTAATGTTCTGAGCACCTGAGCCAATCTGCTCTATATTCCCACTGGGAAACCAGCACAGCTTGAAAGAGGCAATGGGAGGACAGAAGCAACCTGTTCCTTTTCCCACTGATGTGGCTTTGCAACATCAGGCTTTTTTCGTGCTTTTTAGAAGAGTAGGCTCTAAAGGTCTGTAATCTTCTCTTTCTTAATCTGGGTCATTTCTGCCTAGAATGACTAGACATCTGAGAAGTGGGTTAAAGTTGTTCTTGAAACTGGAACTTGGAACTTTGAAAATGAACAAATGATCGCTGTAATCTTTATAAACAAATTTATCATAGTGAGGGACTGCAATGATCCTCAAAGCATGTGCATTGTACTTCTTTAAATCTCATCCTTTTAATTAGGATCATGATAATGATGTCACATGAATTAAAAACACAAGTAAGTGAAATATTTTCTTAGAACAGGAATAGGAATTCATTACAAAAGTGATTGTTCACAAAACAAACTCCAGGGAAGAATCGATGTGTTATAGGGACAGACTTGCCAATCAATAAGGATATGCATGGAAGAAAACTCAGTTGTATCATAAACAGTAAAAAATGACAGGGTATGTGGTTAATTATTATAACGTAGAAAGAATGGCTTACTGACTTGAATACTCTTGGGATGTGATTTTTCAGTTAAATACATTCCTCAGATTGCTTCATTGTCACTTTGAAATGTCATTGATTTTAATCCAAGTATTAATTATTCAAGGATAATACTTTGATCAACAAAGTCTGGAAGGTAATGCCTAAAACTAGGAAGGTTCTTCCCTTTGCATGAATCTGTCCGGTTGCCCACCATGTCTTTAGGAAATACTATTACTCTGTGCTACACCTGGGTCATGCCATTGTAGAGAGAGGTTAACCTTCAGCAACCCTAAATAGTACAGCCATTCAAGAAAAAAGCTTTTATATGATATTCAGAATTTATGCAACTCTGATGGTCTTTTGTGAAATGAAAGACAAAAATCCAGAGGATCAATTAAAAATATGTTTAAGGCAATAACCTCAGAAACTGATCAGACACTACTTTGTTAATTCATAAAATATCACAAGTAATAGTGATCAGGTTACACAGACATTGTTTAGAGAAAACCAAAACTAAATACACCAAAAATACTGTGAATTTTAGCTCAGAATAACAAAAATGTGTGGTTTTCTCTGTACGTTACCATTTCTATAAATACTCTGTATAGTGTGAAATAGAATATAGAATTTGAAAATAAATAGGAATTTTTTTAATAGGTATTTCTTATTTTGGATGATATATGACTTTAAAGCTGTATCTTGGTAAAAATATTATCATCAACAGGGCTTACTTGAAATTCTTTTCCATTTAGTACCAAATACGTACACATTATCATGGCAATTTAGGGTAAAAACAAATGAAACTGTGACATTTCCCATAGGACAGAAACCTGATTTTGTTCATCTCTGGTGAGAAGATCTTGTGGTTTTGGGTTTGGGTTTTTTTGATGGTAATTGTGGCAATACTCTCAAAACAAGTTTGAGATTTCCAAATGGAATACTAAGTAGCAGGTTGAAAACACTTTTTCCAAGACAAATCCTGTTAGAAGTGGTTCTTTCTCTAGAAAGAAATGCAAAAAGATTGTTTTAGGTAGAGCAAGGTATTTTGTAAAACGTTGTTTTTTGACTAGCTGATGCTCATGGTAGAGGAAATAACTTTTAGAGAACATGTGATGTGTATTCTTCCCTGGTGTCATGCTCACTGGACCAATCTGCAAAGTGAAAATTACATTTCTGTATGGTCAATTCAGCTTATTAAGGAAATCAAAGGTTAAGTATCTGTTATGCTTTTAAAGATGAAATAAACAGGTATCAATGCAGATATCATCTGTCTCACCTGAAGTTGTGTGACAAAATAATATTCCAAAAGATATTGAATAAAAATGTTATTGAAATTTGCCTGCTTGTTTTATACTGTTATCATCTGCTCTTAATCAAAACACAAAGTATTCTAAACAATAGAAACCTCAAAATCTGATCTGCTTTCCTTATTCTGTCATTGAACAGAAACGTAAATCAATATTTACATGTTGATGTAACAACATATTATGTCATGTTATAAAATGTTACAATCAGGTGTGTTACTTTCTTGATTTAAAAAAATGTTTTACGTGGATTTAAGGTGAGTTCTGAATGCAAGGAAAGTAATGCATTAGCTTCTGCTAATTGGGGAAACATGAACATGAGTTATTTACATACTAATTCATCAACAGTCAGCTAGCGTTCACTGCTGGAAAATGAAATCCTATGATACATGTATCTGCATCATTTTGTGGGAAGTGAGATCAGAGATCAAACTGAAAAAAAAATTTAGCTATTGACAAAAAAGGTCATGATTGATTTTATGATTATCCTGTGATTGTACTATTCCTTTTCTTCAATATTTTGTGATTATAACAAAACAGCTGTTGAAAAAGCTGCCAGGGTAAAATGTGACATTACAGGTAGTTGTTGTCCTCCATAGCTGACTTTATTTCATCAGAATGTATATCTTCAGTACAATGTAGTTAGGAAAATATATATATATATTAAAAAACCAGTACAACAATGTCAGCAAACAGTTTACCAAAAATACAATTATCAGTACTGCCTTCTCCCATCCTGTTTACAGCCATAGTCTGATACCCTGAACCTTTACCTGGAGACAACATATTAGATGCTTAGCAGTCAGTCAATTCTAGAAGCCATACAGAAAAACGAAGTCAGACAAAAGCTTAGTGAAGGAAAGACTGAGCAGCTAGTTCAGACAAATTGAAACAAAAGAAATAGTTTGCACATGACATGGCATTTTTAAAACTAATACTGTCATAACCAAAACCTGGTAAGTCTAATGCTATAAGGATACTACCTCAACTCCTTAGCCTTCTTTTTTCTGTATTTTACTTCTCTGCTACAATGTGGTGCTCAGGGTATCTCAGGAATCTGGATGTTTTCCCTTGAGTTAGTCTTTTGAGGAAATCCACACTGGCAAGTGGCTGCATGTATGGATCTTTTTGCAGGAAGTGCCTGGAATTTATCTCCAGTCTTCACTACACACATTTGCTGACAAAACCAGTTTGGTTTATGTTTTTAAAAGACAGTTCACAGATGATCTAATATGGAGAAAAGCATGCCACTGATTTAAGGAATCACAGAAAATAGGCAAAATTTTCAAGTGATAACAGCACATCAGCTGGAACCAAGTATAGCTTTTATATAATTGCTGGTTCCATTCATTTCTCTGAATAAAGCTCTGTCATTTAGGTGATGTTGACCAGTTAAATGTATAATTACTGTAATCGATCAGGATGTTAAAAAATTAAAAAATGTTCTCTCTATGTATATATTTGGAGTATGTTTTTTCACATTGTGTAATTACCATTAGTGGCTTCAAGCAGGCTCCTCAGATTATGTACAAATAAATGAATAGATAAAACGAATGCCCTCATTTTAAACGGGTGCAGACTACTAGCAAAATCTGTACCCTGATTAATCGCAGTTTTTACTGAGCAAACTCAGTTCTGCACAGCTTGAGGTAGTGGTCAGAAATCAGAGGATGGGTTGGAAGAACAAAGAGACCTGTGCAAGCCCTGCCTCTGCCTCTCCTGGGAAAGGAGTTCTGGTACAAGGCACAGAGCAGTGGCAAGTACCTGCGTGGAGCCGCAGCAGCAGACGGGTTTCTGTGCATCAGGCTAGGACAGGCAGACGTGACAAGTCCCCTAGCATGGTTCCCAATCCAATGTGCAAGTGCTGCATCTCAGCTTTACAGTCTGAGTTAGGCAGACTGCATCAGTTTCTGTCGATGCACTGATACCTGTATACTTGGTGTCTCTTATTTAAAGCTACCTCAGGTGTGTTTACGTGGCTTTCCGGTTGCTGCTGTGATGTGTTATACAGCCATGGAAAAGAAAAAAGGGGAAGACAGGTGGAAAGAGGAGGAAAAAGATGGGAGGAAGGGAGGAAAGAAGAGAAGGAAAACATATATGAAAGGATGGAGAGAGGGAGAGATTATTTCTCAATATCTTGATGTCCATTTTAGTAATCTCCTCCTAAGAGACTGAAAAACAGTTAGAACAAGGTCTTGAAGGACAGATGGCATAGCATAACTGCTGAAAATCTGTTCTTATTTCTCTCATTCAACCTTTGCCCAATATGTGTGGTACTGAGAAGTCATGGACTGCAGTTTAACTTAGATATAGTTCTCCACTCATTGTGTCATGAACATGCACTTCTAAATGTTTTCTGAAGAAATTGCAAGCAACACAAATTTAAATCTGAAATTAAGATCGAACTGTTGAATATTGATTTGCGTTTCTAGCCACCAATAGCTATATTGGTATAGTGATTCATAGTGAACCATTTTCATAGGTAATAGTCGGGGGATGAACTTCAAAATTCATCTGTGCAGTCAAACTGGCTTCAAAACAGTGTGATTTTTCAGGCCTGCAAGGAGTTTTTAGTGCTACTTAGACCAAAAAAGTTTACACGTTCCCTAAATCTTCTGAGACCTTTTCCTAAGAATGTTCTCCAGAGAAGTTGCATCCAGCTAAGGGAAAGGATGACCAGAAAAACAGACTAGCAAAAGGCTTTTGCAGCAGCACTGAACAAATAAGAGGGGAAAAACGTGTCCATATCAAGTTCAGAAGAAAAAAAAATCTTTTTAGGGGTAGCCATAAGCATCAATCACATGATATTTTGCTTCATTAAAATGACGTATTTTTCTTGTCTATCTCTACTCAAAACTGCGACTCCAGTTCATTCAGTTCAGTGGAACGCACAAAGTTGAGACCATAACAGGACAACTTCTGTTAAAATGACTGTCTTGATGTTATATTTTTCAGAATAGTTAAGAAGTAGAACAGCTTGTGTGGTAGCAAGCTCAAGTAAATGCTGTAAACATGTTTTCTGTAATTGAATCTTATTAGCTTTAATTCATATTCTACATAATTAAGCAATTCTTTTTTATAATGTCGTATCAGTCAGAATAATCTATTTTTAATAAGTGTCAAAGCAAAATGAAGCTAAAACTGTGTTTATATAACTTGGCAAATAATTTGATTTTTTTGTTTGTTTCAAGTTTTTTTTACTTTTTTTTTTTTGAAGAGGATTTATATTGACTGGAAAATATTAGTTTGAAGTAAACACTCTTGCTTTGACATGAGTTTGAGTGACTTTTCTGACTACAGGGAAATTTGTAATCATGCAACATGCACTGAAAGCTTTTAAAGGTGCTAGAAGTAATGGTTATCCAAACTGGAGAAATCATGCTTGAATTACTCCATAAAAAGTCCAGATCAGATTGCTTTTTTACAAAGTCAACGTTTATCTTTTACTCTCCCCATTTTCTGTCCTCCATCTCAGCTTTCATTTAAAATAAAAATCATTCTAGCGTTTAAAGCCACTGAAACAACCTGTAGCACTATACTTAAGAGTTCATGACTCTGAGGTTAGTATAGTCAGCTTTGCATTAAAGGCATTAGGTTTGCAAAAGCCACTTGTCAATAACCAAAACCTTTTTTGGGGATATATGACAACTTTTGACTGGGAACCAGTCCAAGAAAGAACAGTCTTTGTTCACTATTAAGTACGTAATAATCAGATTACAGCATATTCTTGATACTTGTTTGTGAACTCTGAATGTAGGACTCAGGTGAGATTTGGGGTAAATTTCTCATTCTGCCTCAGTAAAGCCAGGGACTTGAACATCAACCTCCTCATGTAGGATGTGAAGTAAATCTTGCGTGTATTGGAGCTGTTCCACTTTCCAGTCCCCTGGGAAGTCCAGTGGCTGCTTTGCACTGACTAGGTGCTTTTCAGTACTTCTGAAACAGAATGTCATAAAATTTCACTTACAATTCCATTTCATGTCTTATCCTTTCATTATTTATATGGGATGATATATATTTTTAACTGTAAACTCTATTTTAAAAATCTATTTTTAGCTGGAGATTTGAAATTTACTTTTTTAGCCAATTCTAATCTCCACTTTTAACTTTTCCTTTAACCAATCAAGAAGGAGCTCAACAGAAAATGTGTTGAGAAATTTTGAACATCTACACAAATTATTGTGAAAGACATTTTTGCATGGGTCACCAAATACAGAGAGCTTGTCTAGATGACATGGAGCGTAAAAAACACTGCCCTGAAACCTTTTTGACATGGTATCTTACCATATGGAAATGCTGGAATTTAACATGTTTTGCAATGGCAGGCAATTCTTCATTAATACGCCTACACAGGAGGAGTGCACACTAAACATTCTGGCTTGCTAACAGGGCTATATTAATACAAAATAGGACTCTTGAGATAATTACAGTTTTGTATCTGGAACAGAGAAGTGTGTGAAATAGATCTTTACTTAGCCAAAGAAGAAAGAATTTTCTCCTTTAAATGTATATTTAATCTTAATAAATGGACAGCCAGTGAATTTAAGATGGTCTGCTATACTTTAACTATGTACGGTATTTAGAATGTGTAATTGGGCTCTCGCCAGTGTAGAAACATAATTTCCCTTGTTACAAGGCTGAGATTTTGAAAGGAATATGTAAAGACTTAAATTAGCAATGGGAAAAGTTGCAAAAGTTTCTATATGGAAAACTTTATCTCAAGAAATCCTCAGTAAATATCTTAAGGGTTTTTTTTTTTTAATTAGGAGGAAAAAAACCCACAAAAATTTAAATATAGAGGTGGAAGAAAAGAGTAGGCAACCTTGCTGTAAAATCAGTGGAGTTAATGTTGGCAGGAAGTTCTTGATTCTTTTCCCTTTTAATTATGGGATAGATTTTCTCATTAGGCTTCTCTATTTAAAGCTAACTATAATTGGCCTATGTATTAAAAATAACAGTGACAAACACAGATGAGGATGCGTGTTTGTATGGATGAGTACTTCATAACCAAAGCTCTTCCAGAAATTCAAAGAATGGAATAGTAGAGCCTCCTTTGTTACAGGTGAGGATGAGAAACACTTCATTTCTCGTAGAGTCTGAACAAAAACCCTCTCTCTAGCTAAGCATACCTGGGTATTGCCAGGGTCAGAGGACTGCGGTATGGAATGAAGCCGTTTAGTTGAGTTGTTTTACTGCTGGATACGGCCATTGATTTTCAGGCTTTCTTATAAGGGGAGAAGTGGGAAGCCGGTGCGATGTGCCCTCTGCCCTGTACTCTGCAGGACATCTTCCCAGCCCGGCAGGCAGGCCTCTTGGTTTCCCACTGCCTGAGTACTTTCTGGTTGCTGATAAGCCCATGGCTTTAAACAGCTGTCTCATGGTCCCTTCTCTGCAACCTCTGCCTAACATCTTGGCAGCGTGTGCCAAACACATCAGGACGGAGTGTAATACTAAGGTCTTCCATGGTCTTACTATCACTTGCTGCTCCTCTGGGTGATGGACACCGTTGCTAAGTGTGCATGAATAGGAGGTATTTTAAAGGTAAGCCTGGGACAAGACAGTCTGGTGACTTGACCGGGATGTCCTAAAGGCACCACCACCCTGGCACACACCCTCTATTGAGCGTGCCTTTCTGGACTATTGCTGTGGGGGTTTCTTTCTTTTTTCCGTCTGTCACATTTAAA
>VYXH01005876.1:0-51145 GCA_013397275.1 Burhinus bistriatus | reverse complement strand
CCCTTCGTAACATTTAAAAAAAAAAAAAAAAAAGTAACTCAAAAAAACCCCCTGATGATATGTATTGCGCCAACAACTTGCTGAGAGGACCAGGAAGATTTTTAAGGTACCTAAATCCTAATGGCTGCCTGAAATCTAATTCCTTTCAGTGGTAGGTAGAGGCCTAAATAGGAGGTATGCTATTGAATATCTTTGTAACTCAGTCCCTCTGTGTTTAAATATAGGTAATGGTCAATTACCTATAGCAGTAAGCTTTCTTTATAAAATGAGCTGTTTGCATTCAGTCTGGTAATAGCAGTCTGCTTGTGTTGATTTGTTTATGTAAGTTACTATGTTTGTGTTGCTTTGCAGTATTTATTTAAATTGTGTTTCCTTTGAGTGTGATGGGTAGTACTGGTTTAAGAACAGTTGCAAAGCCACTTATTCTCAATTTATTTCCTCCACAAAAATTGTTTTTCACTCATTCAACCACCCACATGGAACTTTTTGCCCAGGGAAATAATTCAATGTGATTACCAAAATTTTCTTTAAAAAAATAAATATTTATGGGTAGATGAGAATATACAGGCATTGCCAGCATTTTCTTACATAAAGACTTCCAAACTCCTGAATTTGTTTCAGAAATAATGAAAGATTTCAAGAAACAACCAAAGTGTTTTCCAGGAACATCACTCACAAAGTCCAAGCACTCAGCAGCAATAACGTCTAGCTAGAATGTCCTAATTCTGACACAATCTGCAAACTGAATATATAATTTGTATGCATCAAGAAACATACTTAATCACAACAATCTAAATCAGCAATGAGTCATAGTTAAAAGTATAATTGCAGTTTTGATTTCAGTATCAAAATATTCCTAGTTTTTATTACGTGACAAGTATCTGATGACAGCTATTTAGATCAGAAGTTCTCTGACTGTTCAGAATAATGCTATATAGGTAGCCTTTTTTTTAGTGTAGGAAAAATAGAATATTGATCACTTGCCCGATTGTGTTATTAAATTCACATATCAAATCAATAAATTCATGTGTGTATGTATATTTGCTTTATTTTTTAGATTGGTCTGGTTTTAGAATAGCAAAATTGTGTCAGACAGTGCATCTTTATAATTTATGTATGTCAGATAAATATCAGTTGCTTATAGAGCAGGTGGAGGGGCAATGCAGATACAGGTAGTAACAGATCGAGTGTAATGGGACGAGTGGGTGCAACCTTTTATTCAATAAAAACACACCTATTGGGCACTGCTGCAGAGACAGAATGTGTTCAGCATCTTTAAATATCAACTTCAACCCCTTAACCCTAAGAGTGTATTTATTAACCACTGAAATATACTTAGGTATTTTAAACCACTAATGACCTATTGCTGGCCACATTAATTTCTAGTAATTGCATTGATCTACATTTCAAACTCATTTCCTGGTTGTGGGTGCCCAGTCTGATATACCTTAACCCCGGTTTTCAGGAAATCAAAGTCACTGCAGGTCCCCGTAAAACCAAGGGGGAATGAGGCAAGAAATGAGCACCTCTGTACTGAGCTGTTAATGTTAACCTCAATGTTAATATTTCAGCCAGTGCCCCAAGTATGTTTGTAACTTTTACAAAAATTACATGGGATCCTGAATTCTCTGCTCCACTCCATAGGCTTGGATTGCTCAAACATGGCCAGCACAGGGATGTTCTAAATGCCGATTAATGTATAAAATTTCACACAATGTGTTGAAATAGATAGACAGGACAGAATGAATGAATGAATGAGTGAATGAATGAATGAAAGATGAATGATTTAGATGACCAGATGTCTAAATATGGAAAAGTTCACCTGAGAAATACATTAAATCAAAGAGAAGAGGTAAGGAATGGAACCAGAACAGTAAATTAACCATATCTTTCTGGCACCATACAGACTTCAGGTATTATATTCATTAATTGCACAGCTTTGCATCTGACCATCAAGCCCCTGAACTTCTGTAACTGGTTATGCTCTGAAGAGGTCTAATGAACTGGGGCTAAGAATTTGTGTTATGTTTTTGTATTTTGTAATTCACAATGCGGTAACTAAATAATTGTTTTAATTTTACAAAATGAAAGGTGTTTCATGCTTAGTACATTGCAAACTTAAATTCTTCATGGCAACTGGTGATTTATTTATCTACAAATTTAGCTGTAGGTAACTGAGAAAAATGCTGACGCAAACAGAGCCGTATGCTAGCAGAGAATCATTACAACAACCAGTTAAAAACCTCAAGGCCAAGAGGCACATTTCAATTTCACTTCATTTTGTGTGTGGGTTACTGTTGTTCTGTTTTGTCTTTTTAAATTCCTTTAAAGTCCCTTCATGTTCAGTTCTTTCCAGATAACTTCTTTTTTCTCTCCACTAAGCTTTTGAGTGTAGCTCCACTACACTTTTAAGGTTTTTTTTTTCATTAAGTTTCCTTGCATTTTCCAGAAAGGTTTCCATCAGACTGCATAGTCTGTAAAATTAAATAGAGCTTTAGGACACTGGAAAACAAGCATCTGTAAAGAAGGTGTCAGTGGGTGTTTTTTGTTTTGTTTTGTTGTTAAATAGGATATGAGTTGCCAGTCCAAAATGAGATGTTAAGTCTGCTGTAAGAAGTATCAGGGTAGCCATACTGAATTCTTGAAATATATGACCTTTTGGATTCAACCTTGTAAAAGTGTACCCTCCAAGACCAGGGCATTGATCCCTATGGTTCCTTGTCCCAAAGAAGAAGAGACTAGTCTGAAAAACACGTGAAGAGAACGCAGCTTGATTAGGTTTGTTACAAGACTAATCACTGAACAGTGGCAGGGGTGTAAGAGCTGGGAATGCCACAATTCATTATTCATAACACACATCCCTCTACTTAATAAAACTTGAATACAAACATTATAAGCAAACCATGCTCTCCTTCAGCTCTCTGGCTTCCAGGGCCATTCTGTTGTATCTCAGAGTGCATGTTTGTCAAGAGACTAGTTTAAAGATTTTCTAGTTAGTTTTACAGTAGTAGGTATACTCTATTACTAGGTAGCAATTTTCTGATGATACACATAGCAAGTTTTAAAATAAAACTTTAAAAGACATTTAAATTTTCCTGTCCCATTAGACCAATGAAAGGATAGAAAACATCACCTTTGAATCCAGGAAGTCCTTAGTAAACTGAAAGTTAAAATGCTTGTGGCTCCTAATGTAGTCTAGATTAGAGAATAAAACAAAACTTTGGCTTAATGTTTTGAAATCCTCATTGCTAACCAGCCACTTCTCCTTGAAAAAAAAAAAAATCTGTAAAGGTTTCTTCTGTTTTATAAGAGGAGAGGAAAGAACTGGGAGGTTTTTAAAGTCTGAGAAGCTGAGCTGCGATGAAAACTGCCGTTAGCACTTTCACACCTGATTGCGAGCCACTGAAGTCAATGCTGTTCTATTGACAAAGCAGTGTCAGCCTGTCGGTTTGGGGTTTAACTTCAGCCTTTCAGAGCTGCTGTCCTGGAAGTGTGGAGAAGTTAAATAAGAACCACTGACTCTGCTCCAAGTTTCCTGGTTTTTCATTGAAAGCTTTCTAATGCTGCTGTAGCTGGTGAAGAGAATCTTGCGTGCTTCATCTTTTGCCATGATTCCTGCAAACTTGAACAATTTCTGTATTTATGAAGGTGAGTTGCTTTCCGTATTTATCAGGTCCATTCACAGCTGCCAAGAGTGCCAGCTTGGGGCTGTAAAGTTGTATTACTCTGTTTGTGTCTCTAAATAAAATCCGTATTAAGACTATCAACAAATGCGTAGCTTCTCTGGCAGGCAGTAATGACATTTTTGGACATTGTTGATAGGAAGTAGAGTGAAGCAACCAAAGCTTAGTAAGATGAAAAGCTTCACATCCCACTGACATCTTGAGTGAAGGTAGGCTGCCAGTATTTGAGTTAGACTTCTTCGCTCAAATATATTCATCTTTGTTTTCAACAAAGGTAAAATTTTCTGGATAAAACATGCTTCCATCTCTCCAATTTCCACTTTGTCTCACAGCTTTATCCCTTTATTCTGGGCAAGGTTCTGTCCATCCATTCTATATTCCCCATTCAAAAACCAGTCTAAAAACTACTGCTAGATCAGAGTTTCCCTTTCTCTTTCGTTACTTGTGGAATTTCTCGAAGTGTTTTAATGGGGTGAAGTTTCGTATTTTTAGGAATCAGCTGCTTCTCAGCATTGCTCTCTGGTGGAGGCATGATTCTCAGTGTGGGGAAAGGGGGCTTTCCTGCACATAGGCTCTGCAGCCCAGGGAAAACAGATCACCTTAGCGGTGGAGACTGATGTTCTTTACGTGATTTGGATTGATTTTCTAATTTGGATGTAACATGGTTTCTCTCAGAAGCAGTACTTCATATTCCAGCTTCACACATTGTGGATATGAATGCGTGCCAGGAATTGAAAGTTTGTCTCCATGTTTTCTTCTTTTCCCCCATATACTGTTAGCACTTTCAGCTCTTACCTGATTTATCTTCTAAATCCTTAGGTACAGGAAAGAAAATGGTACATGGATTGTCCCTTTTTTTTTAATTCTACCCAAATCTCTGTGAATTAAAAATAAAATATTAAAGCTACATTGTAGACTCAATTACAAGAATCTTACAAAATCCGAATTTGCCTAATATTTCCCCCAATTACTATTCACGTAAAATGTATGTCATTAGTGACCACTGCATTAAGTGGAGTCTTATGGTAGATGGTGACACTTTTATAAAGTGTGAGAAATCTTCAGTATACAGGAGAGTGAGTATTGTAAGCAAATGTCATAGATAATACATGGATAAATTGAGCATGAGGGGAATACACTTTCCAAAAGACAGAAAAACTCTTTGCTGGCACCATTAAAATGACTTATAAAATAAGCTTAATTGAAACTTCCTATTTCTAGCTGAGCTAGAAATGCTACACTCTAAGCCCAAATAACACTCAAGGGATATAATGAAGTTGGTCAGCAAGAGAGGTGTAAAAAAAAGTTATAAATCATGGGAAAAAAGGACTCTGGGACAGAAGGCTTTGGAAATGTAATGTAGTTCTCTATGCAGCTCAGTAATTAGGCTACAGTTGATGATGATGATAAGTCTCTGATGGCGTCTTAAGTTTCCTGCGTATATATCCAGCTTAAATGAGAGACCAGACCTTTGGCTGGGGTTTTGAAAGAAGTAGTGAATGATTGAGAGGCCTTTGGAACCCAGCTCCTATTTACATACATTCTGTTGATTTAAAGTTTACAATTTGTCATAGTACTTAATGCTTTAGTTTCCCTCTGGTATTAATTTCAGTTACTTTCAGCATGTACTTCTTCTTGCTGGCTGACACTAGAAGAATATAATTGAATTCTCATTTCTCATCAACTCCTGGGATACTGGGCAATATTTTATGCCTAATATTTTGTCCTGAGAATAGTAACAGGAAAATGAATACACAGCAACCAACATAGTCCATTTAAAGACTTCCCATTTGTGAGCCTTCCAGCAGCTATATTGTTTGCACACATAAGAAATCTTTTAGTTTGGGGGTTTTCTTCAAACCACTTCTTTGTATCCTTCATTTTTATGTCAAGGGAGTATGCTGTTGTTCTTTTATAATTCCGTGGAAGAATGATGTATTAAAAGCTGAGTCATCATTATCTGATGTGAAAAATGAGGAGGCTATTAAGATATATGAAGGATTTCATAATTAAAAAAAAAATCTTTTATAGTCCTATTATATTGTTGTCAGGTGAAAACATGTCATATTTTCCATCTGGAAAGGACTGTGGAGCTATTTCAAAGTATGAAAAAAATGAGACAGCACAGACACCATAAACATCTTAAAATTTGATTGTATGTTCCTTTTATGTGCTAGAGGTTTAACGATATAGATTTTAAATAATGGAAAGGGGCAAACTAATCTGCACCTGGGAGAGAAAATATTTTCAGACTGTCTTTCAACCCCCCATAAACTCAAGCTATAACAAGTACAATTAATAGATAAAATTCTTCTTTTTTGCCTTTGCTGCTGTCATTCATTATCGTTTTAAAAAAAGCAAATACTGAGAAGAGAGGTTAGACCAATATCAATAGGAAGCTCATTCTTGAAAAAATATTTCTGTATCAGTAAT
Organism: Burhinus bistriatus; assembly: GCA_013397275.1. Lineage (NCBI taxonomy): Eukaryota > Metazoa > Chordata > Aves > Charadriiformes > Burhinidae > Burhinus > Burhinus bistriatus. The sequence continues at coordinate 45,029 of VYXH01005876.1, read as the reverse complement.
AAGTAGCTAGAAACATGATACCAGTGCCGGTGAAGAAAATTCTAGTTTTGTTTGCTGTATTTCTAACTAAAATCTGAAATTCTTTTTATGAAAATCACAGTGTCTGTGCTTTGGATGCTTTTAGATGATTTAGATATGGAAAATGATTGCTATTTGAATGGAGGGGGAGATTAAAGTCAGACATAAATTCCCTTTAAATCTCAAGGAATGATATTAAGAAAAAGAACTAAGTCTACTCTCACATAACAATTTTTGATGAGACAATGTTGAAATATCAGATATCTAAAAAAAATTTGGATCCCAGCAACACACAAGTTGAAATTCCTTGTGCTGCCTCATCTATTCCTTTTCAGGGATAATTCTAAGCATGTATAATAATAGACTTACAGTCATAATGATAGTATTAACTGCTTTCCATTACACATTTTTTTCCCATTTGATTTTTTTTTTCCTTGCTCCTAATGATTATGGGGTGTTTTCAGATTTCTTTACAAATACATTATCATTTTTTACCTAAAAGATCTACTTTTTATTTAGAGTGCTTGGTTCTACGTCTCTTTTTTTTCTCTCTCTCTTTTATTAGCCATATTTGGAATAAAAAGCATGAAAGCATTATCTCCCTATTTCTCGTAGAAGATTAATTGGAGTTGGGAGCAGTTGCTTGAAAGTAAATTTGCAATGAAGCTTGTTTTTCAAAACTGCTGGTATTCATAAACCATCTGCTAGTTCCTCCTTAATTTACCAAAGCTTCTAGGACAATCTTTGCCTTTTATGGAAGCACAAGGAAAACCAATGCTGAGTTTTGATCTGGCAAGAAAATTGAAACAAAAACCTCTATGAGTTTTTCAACAATATTAAAAAGATCTATGAAATTAGAACAGTATTTAGGCAAAGTTTTTTTGCCAGTTTGATTATTTGTTCTGTATCTATTTGAAATGGAAGCTTATTTACATGTTTCCAATGACAGGAAAATTGAACCGTAAGTATATGGATTTTTGCCTATGTCCTATCTACTGTTTTATTTTTTGTCTTTCCTACCATATTTTTTTTCCTAACTACTTTGTAGTTCAGTTTAGCCCTGAATATAATTCTTCCAGGGTGGAAAGAAGAAGGGAAGTTATCTAGTAGCAGACAGCAAATTTTGGAAGAACCTTAAGTAATCTGCAACAGAAGTGGCCCTTTACGTCACCTCTAGCATATGCCAAGGTAAATGCAACAGGATTCTGTGTATGGAAAATGGTGCATCCATAAGTATTAAATAATTTCAGTAGTTTTCAATGGCCTCACTTGCGTTTTTCACTTTTTCAAAATTTCATATAAATTAACACGCCTCCTATTTCAGTTAAAATAAATTTTACCTTCTTTACCATCCTCAACTTACATGCCCCTTCAATCACTTCTGATCAGTGCAGTTCTTTATGAGCTGTTGTTTTCAATCTTGTAAAATACATCCCATGAGAGCACTTCTGTCAATGCATTATCCTTCCTGGATTATCACTCCATTCACTATTAATTCATAAGATTGATTCACCCCCTTCCTTGTAGAGAAATATTAACATGTAATTAAGATACAAATCCAAATGTGAGAACATAATAACAGGAAAGCCATCTGAGGGAAACAAAATCACAGCAGTGACATGTTCTAGAAGAGGGCTGCAGCTGAAGATTAATTGGTGAGCACTCACACTGACAGCAGATAACTCATGTGTTGCAATCACAGAGGGAACAAAAGAGCTGGAATCTGCAGACTCTCTGCCGTAAATAAAGGAGACGGCTTTCTGCAGAGTGATTCCTAAATCTGCTTAAATTTAAAATGATTCCTCATGTTGAAGATAATTTGCTGAATACTATGTGAAATCAGTGTAGCTCCACTGTAGTTGAGCCAATTCATACTCTCTTGGGACCTGGCTCTTCTATGTCACTTATAGTGTCAATCAGCAGCTGTGAATTTAAACATGAGCAAACTTTTATTAAGGTCACGCTACTGGAGCAGCAGAAGGGCTAATGGCTTTCTGAATTTGTGCTTGGCATTTACTGCTCAAATCTTATGAGATGCATAAACACACAGGACAACATTCTGTTGATCTGGAGTTATACTTTGTGTTTATGTGTGTGTGTATGCATGTGGTTCTCAGCTGAACTTTAAATGTCTTTGGGCACTAACCAGGTTGACTAAAAGGGAAGTAGATGGATTTTTTTAATACATTTTTACACTGTTGAAAAACAGGTGAAGATTTTTAAGTGGGAATATTGCAGCAGATGATTTGTGAAGAGAGGGAGAAAATCCAATTTCATTCGGAAGGTTAAAAAGAAACAGCTTTAAGTCATGTGTCTGCAAATGACTTCATCTTTGTTAAAGATTTTATTGCACTGCTACGAGGATCCATGTAAAGTTACTTGTGCTGAGAATATCATGGAATGAAGAGCACAATTCCAGTAACATTTTCAGAAAATGTTATCAATAAATGAAAATGCACACATGATTAGATACTAAAATATTCATATCATTGTGATAATGGAACTGTTATATTACAAAAAGAGAAGAGCAAAAGCAGATGATGAAGTTCTAATAGCTAAACCCGTATGTTGAGTATTAATTCCAAGTGACTAAAAATTCTCATAGAAAATATAAGTTGCAACTAAACTTCGAATTGAAAGGTCTTAGGGGTTTTAAAGGCTTAAGAAATTCAGGATGGAGTGGGGAGATTTCCCAGAATACAGGACTAACAATATGATGTACCGATAGCTTGGGTATCTCACATCCCAGATAGTATTTCATTGGTGTCAGGACAAATGAGTTTAAACAGGCATCTAAGCAGGTTCTACTGCACAAACAAATGAAGTAAAGACATCAAAAGTTGCCGTAAATAAGGTTCATGAACAGCCTGGTTTTGAATCCTAGTCCTTCTTTTTTTTCCTTTCATGCAAAATTTAGTAGCTATTTTGGGGAAGGAGTCTCTCTTCCCTGAAACTTCACTAATGATGGTTGATTTTTACCACAGTGAGGTAGGTTGAACATGAGAGCTTAGTGTCTGGAACTGTATCTTCCATCCAGTCTTTTTGAAAGTATGTAATAGGAATACAATTGATCCCCCTTCCTCCCCCACTCCCGTTCTGCACTCTCCATGAAAGGATAAACGTGACTGGCACTCTGAAAACCAACTAGCAATGCTGGAGTGGTTGTATCAGAATTCAGCTGTACTGTCTTTTGCAAATAACAGACACAAAATAGAAGCAGCCATTTTATGATTATGTAGTAGGCTGCTACAACAGCGCAGTCATTCAAACAGAACAAAACAGAAGTGCATGAACAAATTACACAGGTTCTGAAGACAGCTAGTAGTTGTGATCTTGGGCATGAAGTTCAGATAAGCATTTGTAACCTTATATGGTTATATTCGATACTGCAGAGCTCACGACTCTGAAAATCAGAATCATTATGATGACTTCATCCTTCAAGAAACACTGCTAATCTCTTTCAGCCTGTACCGATCCAGAAAAGTACTTCTCTCAAAAATTAAACAATTATCAAAACATTATCATTATAAATCCTGCCCCAACTTTTCATTAGGAGTACCCTATAAAAGCGTCAGGTTTGCAGTCCTGGCTTTACAGGTAGGTTATGCAGGCATGTATTGCATGTCCTAAAGAGTGACATAATAGTGAAGGCTGCATGTGAATGGAAACACTCTGTTCTTCCTTCCTTCCCATCATCACATTTCAAATATGACCACAAGCAGCCAGTACAAAGTTAGACATAATGCCAGTTTGGACTGGAGATTGTATTTATCTTTTGATGGATTATGTAATTATACCAAAAATAATTAGGACTGGCTTGAAAAAGTGTCTATTCTGTTGGCCCTTTTCAGCCATCCTTTTTACAATCATCCTGTCTGAACTAATAGAAAGTAAATAATGGTTAAAATGTAATGAGAAGTAATGGACCTTAAACAGATTGACTGTTGATTGGGTACCACCAATTTGCAGTATTTGTGCTTCCTTCAGGGCCCTTGAGCTGTACAGCTACCTAGCAACCATGAAATCTGCTATGAGATAGTCTTATACAGAAAAAGCTGTGCTTGCCAGCACTGTACTGTGATAATCGAGCTGGCAATATAGCTGAAATTGCTGCGCAACAAATACTCTTACATTCCGCAAGATGTTAGGTTCTGTACTGTGCGTTGCAGCTAAGATTATAAACCCTTGCCTCTCAAGAAAATATTTTCATACTTCGACTGCAATTTGTTTCCGTATGCAAAAGTTGTTGTGATTAGGGGGGTTATCTCATGCTTTCACTGTCAGAACACTACAAGTATTAATATTCTGGTTTGCTAATCTGCAATAATATATAAACCTAGATTTGGACAATCCAGATCTGGACCCCAGCTTCTTCAAAATATTTGTGTTGTACTTCTTTGCTACATATTTGAATTTGGAGGCATTTCTTCCCCTGCACCTTATTTTCTCAGGTATGAAAGAAAAGAATAATATTTACATACACCCCTGGGTAGAACTGGTGGAGAGGAAGGAGACTATTTCAGTGATGGAAATTTTAATTATTTCATTGTTATTTTATGAAGTGATTAGGTAAAGATGGTACTGTACATTTCATTCAGTAGTAAAATGGCCAAATCTTGTCGTATCTGGTTCCCTGGCTCTAGCTTTAGCACTACGTCTTGTTCTAGTCATATAGGGAAATGGCATCAAAAGTGCAGCATCCCAGCCATCTGCTGAATTCTTGTCTGTTAAAAATGTGACTAGCAACCTAACCTACCATGTTAAACTCTTTTTTTCAACACAGAAAATGAAAACCTTATTTTAGCCCAGTTTTAAAAGTTAATTTTCCCTACAATGAACCCTTATAATAAATTTCTCTCATCTAATTTAAATATTAAATATATTTATAAACAAAACTTGTAGGGTTTTTTTTTAATTTGCTATAGTTAAAATTAATATTGCTTTGTCAGATATGGAAAAGGAATATTTTAATGTCCTGTTGTGGACTATGTCCTAGCACATAGTACATTATTCTGATTTTTGTCAGAACAGCTCTATCTCCTTAAAATAGTGCTTTCTGAGTTTAGGTTTTTAACTGTTTTCAGGGCTATACTGTCATCACTTTGTTATGCTCAATTAAGATGTGTTAATGTATGGATATTTTATTTTAGATTATTTAAGTGCAGTATGAGGCAGTAATATCAAGCTTAAGAGGCTAAGAAAAGTAACAGCATTGGGAGGTGGGTCATTACTGTAAAAATAATTCAGGAAAAATTATCTGATTAAAAACTGCATACTTGGTCTGACAGCATTTGTGAATTTTTTTAGTATTTGTATCTTTTTCCTAAAAAATGTGATTAAAATCCCCCACAAATGTGCAAGTTTTTTGATTTCTCCTTTGGTTCACAAGTCTGGGATGCAGTCAGGGGGAAGATAACCTTTGCCTGATTTATCTGACAAATCGCAAACATGAATAACGCAATGGACAGCTCATCAAATCAGCTAAATGCTGGAGTGTTAACGTAGATGTAAAATCAGGCCATTCTGAATATCCACCTCCTCGTAATGACCTGCTTGTCCAAAAGTAATCTTGAAAAAAGAATATTGAATTAATTTGTTATGTGTCGTTCAGCCAGTTCCAGTTTTGAGCATGGCAGTTTCAGGGAATAGAACACAACGTACATGGAAAGCAAAGCGTGCACATTACAGTAGTTTTTATCTGTGGCTACAGTCTTACCCCAAAGATAACTGCTCTTAGTGCTGTATCTTCATTCAATATATTTTCCTGAAATTACAGTTTTGCTTAAGAAAATTAATAGCATTGTTACCATGGCTTTAAAGTTTTGTGATACATTTTGATCAAATAACACAGAAGTTGAAACAGCGCTAGGTGAAATCCATAATGTGCACGCTAAAACCCTCAAAACATAATTGTGAATAGGGAATTGACTTAGGCAGGTACAGTTACAAGAATTTATGCAGGGATTGTACCATTTTGAGCAATGATTTCCTCAGTAAGCTGCTGGCCATGGGCAGGAGGGTCCCCTAGCAAACCCCTGCTCCTGCAGTAAGGGAGCTACTTCATCTAGAGAAGATGGTGATATGGAGTGATACGCTTTTTCTTGACCTTGGAGATAACTCCTCCTGGAATAGTTTGTCAAGTTCTGGGCCAACGGTGCAAGGAAGATGAATCGGAGACGTGAGATTAAGGAATGGGAAATTAATCGGGGGCGGGGGGTGACAGCGTGCCTCAGACTGAGCTCCCTCAGCTGCTCGCCCCACCTGGTGTGGGAGAGTGGGGAGAGGTGACTGTGGAAGGACAAGGGAGGCTGTTTTAATTTCGCAGGTGGAGGCAGAGGGAGGGACAGTCCCACAGCTTCAAACGGGTGTTACCCAGCCTGGGGACAGCTGTAGGCCGACAGCAGGCAGCTTTGTGGGGGTGCTGCTGTACCAGGCTGGGCTGCGGCCTGTGAGGGAAAGGCTTTACTGGAGGAGCTCTGGCCAGTGCTGTGCTGAGGTAAAAAAAATCTTTTTTTGTGTGTGTGGGAACAGTGTTATTTCCTGCAAGGTCTTGAAGGCGTAATTGATTTGTTTCCATATCCAGAGGTCCTTTGCCTGTTGTGGCAACAGCCCAGCCTGTTGTGGCAACGGTGGGGGAGAGGCGGCTTGCTGCCCCAGCCACCGGTGACACTCATCTCTGTTATGAAAATGAGCTTTAATCCCTACAGCAAATATGTCTCGCAGGGCCTTGATGTCGTTCAGAAGATCCTGTTACGTTTGAAGCAGAAATGGGCAAGAACCGAGGCTGCAGTGGCTGGTGTGGTGCTCCTGCCTCCAGGGGTGGGCGGGAGTTTACCTCAGGCCCGGCTGCAGGGCTGCCACCTTCGAGGCACGGTGCTAGGGGAGAGGGGGTGGAGGTTTTGCTTGACACCGTGGCTTTGTGCTTCAGGTGGGTGGCTTAAAGGCCTCACTTGGTGCTGAAGCTAAATTTTATCAAGGTAAATGCAGGCTACTGCTCTTCCTTGACTTTGCTACCTCAGGTGTGAAGGGTTTTCAATCCAGAGAAAACACATAATAGCTTCAGTGAGACAGTGATGTGGAACCTTTGCCCTACGTGTGAATGCAAATGCAAACCCTAAAATGGAACAATTAAAAGAAAATATTATATGTGATTACCTGACATTGATTTGGAATTAATTTTTCTTGCTGTGGCTGAGGTTGGTGCAATTTAATGTGACGTATATTCAAGTTAAGCAATTTTAGGTAGCCAAAGATGGCTTTAAAGCAAGGTGTAGATATATAACAAACTTCTGGGTTTGTTATATACCTGCTTCTGTGTAGTGTAAATGGGAGAGTGAAATCCAGCATTCATTTTCCATTGAGTGGATTTGAAATTAGCACTGCAGAGATGAACAGTAGGACTGTGCCAAACAAATTTTTCATTTAATCTACCCTTGTGTGAAAAACGATAGCTGCTTTTACAAAGTGTCAGTTTTCCAAGTCTTTTGGAGCTCTGTCTTAATATTAATGTGTTTTGACAGAAATGGAAGCTTAAAGATTTTGTTCTTTGTGCCAGTTCTGCAAAACCAAAATCGTCTCTGATAGTGATGCTTTGATTTGCCATGTTCAAATTTCAATTCTTCTGCTGGATAACGAAACTCGTCTTGGTGTCAGTTTTCGTCTGCAATGAAAACTCTGCCAGGGTCAGGAAACATAGCAGGACTGGGTCTTCATGTGGTGCTCGTATTGGAGAATCTTGCACAGGTTTGAGTGTATAAAGACCTCATTCAGCATGTAGATGAATCTGTCTTTGATTTTAGAAGTATCAGAATGCTTCTTAAGTCAATATGACTGAATATGGCTTTGGCAGAGCCTCATATCCAGGTGATCATAAGTAGTTGTGTCTTTCATGTGAATAAATGATATATTATCAACTGTTATGTTGATGCTTTTTAGTTTTTATTCTGAAACTTAATTTATAAGAGGGTTAAGTTACTTTAGCATTAAAATCTAAAAATGTAAAATGTTACTTCTCCCCCCCCCCCCCCGCAAAGATTTATTGTTTTGTAAATGAATAGCATGTCTCATAGCTTATGAATTACATAATTATTTGAGCTATCTGCATTTTCTTTTTTTGAAGCAGTCTAAAATGTGTCTGTTGGAAGGTTTGAACTTTTAGTAGTGGAGATCTATGGTATTTTGAAGAAAAATGAATACCTTAAAATCTCAGAAGTTAAACACAGTTATTGGGGGCAGTGGGGTAAGAGTTGTAGGCAAATTTTACATGACATGTTTCCTTCAGCAGTTTCCCTAGCTGGCTTCTCTCAGTCCCATAACAGTCATAGAAAAGCTTGCTCTATACTGTAGTACTATCAAAAAAGCCTTTGACTAGATGTGTTTGCACTTCCCATTCCTATCCTCAAGGTATAGCACCACGCGTGGGAACTTGCAGTCTTACCTGATGATGAAATTTAAGTGATGACTAAGGCAAAACACTAAGTAAGTTATTCTGAACTCTCTTGTTTTCCTATGGCTCGTTCTCTCTCTGTGCCTGGAGTAAGCTTTGTAACAGCTTGTAACTAATTCAGGGGTAGATACAATTCAGCTGGGGATACAAAAACTGTAGCAAAGACTGGCTTTTATGGTGATTGAACATATGAGCTTCATTATCTTACCAGGTGTGAGGACACCGATAGTTTTCAAGGAGGGTACTATTTGACTAAATGGGTGTGGCTATTTGGCTATTTGACTCTGGGTGTGGCTTTGGGTTAATTAATGTAAATTAACTAACATAAGAATCAATGTCCATATGGCCCGTTATTCTCTTCTGCCTGGAACCTACTTCTGGACACTGCCAGAAAGAGTATTAGGATAGGTAAGCACGTAGTAAGACTGCTCCAGAGTACTCTTAAGCATTTGTGCCCTATGACTTCCTGAGTTCTCATGGTATAAGCAGATTTTTTTGTTTGGTCTCCTATCTTATTCAGACTTCTTGTTCACAGGTGGCTGAACTATTCGACTCTCAGCACCAAGTCCAAATGGTGTTCATGGGTTTTTGCTATGGAAAAGGCTTTCTTAGTTGAAGTCATAATGTTGTACTAAGTAATAATGCGACCTGTGCAATACAGTTATACTCTACTCAGCAAGCATTTGAGTCAGCAGATAAATGCAGTTTGCTGTTATGTAAACTTTAACTGCTGTTTGTTTATAAATATGCATTTACGGTGCACTTTCCAACACTAATTTATGCTTTGTGCATGTATTAAACTGGTATATTAATCTTGGAGATTAAACAGGACCTTGTTGTATATCAGCAAAAAGTTATTTCCAGCTAAAGTAATTCATTTAAATATGAAAAATCAACAATTACTGAAGTGCTATTTCAAATTTTGTTTTTCACATAACTTGCTCTTTTTCCTCTTAATGTTTATGCATTTTTGTAGCTGGAGGGCTATAGTGGCTGCTTTTAGCAGTATTCTGTTTGGTGCTATTATTATCGAGTTGCATTATTCTTAGCATATTATGAGCACAAAGATCATCTGAAAGTTCTGATAATTTGTATGTTTAGGATTAACAGTACTAAACATAACAATCATATCACATGATTATACTGTAATTCAGTGAGCAAATAATACCAATTAAGCTTTTGTGTTCTTAGTGAGTAAAGCAGAAATAAAACAATTTTTACTGGTAATGTTAAAATGCATGATCGTGACTGTTTTCCTAATGCAGATTTGTGTCATATTATATGTATAAAGGTATAAATAGGATCCTATCACATTACAGAAACTGGTTGAGTCCAGGCACATCACTAATTAGGCCATGTTATCGTTTGCAAACAACATGCATAAGTAAGTGGAGAGCTGTAGAGCAGAGCAGTCAGACCTGATGACCGTGTGTCTACAGTATGCAGATTTAATGATTTCTCTTAAAATCTTTGACAAACTTCAGAGCAACCCAGTGGACTGAATGCCTATTTGTGCCTGTCATGTGTTAGGGGCAGCCTTGGAGAGCAGAGTTTTCAGTTTATTTTGATGCAGAGGAAGCACATCTGATGGTTCCTTGGGACCTGTGTACAAGGACTACTGGGAGAGGTACCTGAATAGCACCATCCTGATTTGAGATATGAACATTAAGGTAGCTACACCTGCTACTTCTAACATTGCATGATGGGTTTTGGTGTTACAGATGCTACGCAGTAAACCTAATGTGATGCAAACCTGTGTTTTGCCAGGAACAGGTAAAATAAGGTTGGGATGTGGGGATGGACAATTATTGGTTTCAGAGACTTTTCTGGCATTGCAATTTTTGTCTCTAAAATTAAACACTTCTGTTTACGCTTTTGAAGTCTAGGAATACTTTAATTATGCTAACTGTGACTACCACATATAGTAATTGTGCAGACTGAATGTGTCAAATGTCAGCTATTACACATGTGTATAGTCTTAACTACTTGAAATGGCTTGATTCATTCTCATGTGAGACTAAGAAAATGGTCCGGATATTGTCTGCTGTGAAATTTTACCTGTAGTCAATTTAATAATATGACAGTTTAATATAGCAGGACTTACAGAAAAAGGCAAGAATTTTATTTTAATGTGCTTTTAAGGCCATTAGTCTGTACAGCTGGGCTATCTTACATAGTTGTATAAATAATGTGAGAAATGCTATGGGTGTTATTTTTTTTTAGTTATGTTTGGCCTGCTGGCAATACTATATTTTAATATGAAGGGAGCAACTGCAAAAATTTAGTTTGTTATATATTTCTTAATGTCAATTGATTGATCAGAATTCTGTTAATCAACAACTATACTATTCAGTTTTTCATGTGCCCTTGATAAACAAACCAACTTAAATTTAGTGTTACCTTTATTTGGTTTGAGGCTTTTTTGCACCGATATCTTTGCATGGCCCTCTAAACTGCACCCAAATTTTGTAGTTGTGACTGGTGTTGAGAGCCAGTGTAGTGTCCTTTGTTTTTAAATACTTCCTACATAGATGTATCACTGGCCAGGTGTTGACCAGATGTATTCCCTTTTTTTCTTCAATTGCTTGTAGCTGTGAAATTCAATGTGAAACTGAGTCAGGTTCATATATATAATCAGGTTCACTGTCCACAAAGTAGCTGTGACTTTCTTCTTTCTATATCACTTGAATAGCTGCAAATTGTTAACATGCTGTGGTAGAAACCATTTTTTTATTGGAGCTCTGTCAGTCTTTTTTTATTAGTCTTGATGGATTTTTTTTTTATGTAATGGCATTTTGTATGTGTGCTTGTATATAGAATTTAGCATTAGTGATATGCATTTATATATCTAACTTGTATTGTCTAGTAGTATTATGGCTTAAGACCATGGGGGAAGAAATGTGCTTCCCTAATTCATGTGTTGCTAAGGCTTTGTTTAAAAACTGAATTGCTTCTTATTTGAAGTCTGGTTCAAAGTCAGGTATCCCACTTGGCAGGTGTCAGTCCAGGTTAGATTTTTATTGTTAGTTTTTCCTCTGGAATGGAAACCCTTAATCTATGTGCAAGCAGGCCTTGAACTACAGTGATGTTAGTAAGTTAAATTATGCTAAGCTCTAATTATTCTAAGTAGTTCATGCAATAAACTTGAGGAGGAGTATAAATAAGAATTTAATGTCTGAAGGGCCAAGTCAATAAGGTCACTAATTATGTAAATGTGATGAACATATTCATTCTTCTTCCAGTTTTCAAGCTAGTTGTAGGAACAAATATGTAATATAATGCAGCATCTTGAGACTTTTGAGACTGCTGCCTGTGAGAGCCCTGAAATGTTTTCAGCTGGTGATAGTGCAGATGCCATTGTGTCTATCTAAGTTCCAGTTGGAAACTGAGGGATAGGGTGAGCATGCTACAGTCACCCTGGCTTCAGTTAAATAAGGTCCTACCAGACACTTGCTCTGTTCCCAGTTTAAGCACTTAATTGTTCTGTGGCACTTGATGGTTCAAGTATTAACTATATCTTGCCTCCCAAAAACTTAAGTTTAAAAGATAGAAAAGGTAATGTACTGTGCTGAACACAATAAAGGTTTTGTTTATTTCTGTTAGGGCTCAAAGAGCTATATTAAGCAAATCGTGTGGAATATGAAACATCTCACTGTGCTCGTTAGGATTTGCATATCACTTCTTTTTCCACTGCTTAAATGAAGTCAAAGCTAGTTGAGCTTGAAGTCACATACTAGATTTGTGGCAGACTTTTGCTGTTTGAGTTATTCACTTTTATCAGCAGGAATCTGTTGTAACTTACTGATTTGATATATTGCATATGCTAAACTTGTCCTGAGATACTGAATGGGATGGATAACACTTGGGCCAGAGGTCAGTTAAGTTTGGATTTTATTAGTTGCTTTTACAGTTTTGTCTTCGGAACTCCTAATGGGGATTTGCTCAAAAAAATACATGATGCTTCCAGCTGAAACCTCTTGACTGTTGCAGTTATTTTTTCAACACAATTTATTCATCCTGAATATCGTCTCTGACCAAATTAGTGAGCACTCTATAAGGTATAATATGCCGATTTCCACACCAGCCCTTTGAAATATCGCCATTTGCTCTCCTTGGTTCCCTGCAGTACAGAAAAACTCCACAGTTTTGTTTTAAGTATCTAAGATATTTATTAGGGGGTTTTAATAACTTTGCCTGAAGCTCAAATTTAGACCACCAAATTCTGCTTAACTGTCACAAACCCTGGATATGCCAGAAGTCTCTGAGCACTTAATTTCTGATGCTTATGTTCCCTAACTGCCTTATGTCATGCTTCTGGTCTTAATCTGACTCACCTCAGATGCTGAGCCATTCACTGTTGCCAAGACTAACGCTTTTCAGGATTTGAAGACAAGGGTTTTTTTTCCTCCTTTTCTGAAGGTGTCTGTTAACTTAGAGTGCAGCATCCTTCCTGGTTCTCTTATATAAATTGCTTAATTGTAAGAAGGTTCACATAAAATATGATAGACATAGGCTCAAATTATACTGTTGCCATGGAGGATTTAAATTTAATTTCAACTCCTCGGTGCTTCAGTATGGAAGTGTAACAGCTTCAACAAACAGGATTTGGGAAGCTCCTCCACTGAAGAGTGTAGGGGTTTTGGTTACTTAGGGGATAGGACAGCAATAGTGCCTGTGAATGGTGTCCAGTCAACCAGGTTAGCTAAATTGAATTTTAAATCTGAAAACTGTTGTGTGGAAAGTAAAAGGAACGACCTTTTTCTTCCGCAAATCATTATTTCCCAACTCATTAGACCCTGAACCTGGATTTCTTAGCTGTCTATGTCTATAATGATATATGTAGAAAATGCAGATAACTTAAAATACTTGGCTATGTATCTGCTAGCCACTGAACAAGGAATGGATAGGAATTGTTAGGGAATCCAGAACACAAACTTGCTCCTGGTGTTTTTTTCTGCAAGGGCCCATAATGACAGATTCTGGGAGTATCTTCCTTCTGTGCATTCAGAAACTTGTCATGCTGATAAAGACTCATTGAATGGAAACAGTTTGTTTTCGACTTCTCTGAGCTCAAAGTGTTATTTGCTTAACCTAAAAAGCCAAACTATTGTGGTTATGAAATAATTAAACAGCCTTGGAAAAGCTCTCTATTTAGAGAATAATCTTATTGTATAAAATAACACCTTTTTCATCCCAAATGTCATCCAATTAATTCAAAACCTAAGTGCAGTATATCAACCATGAATATTTGGCGTCTATTTCACTAGAAATTGTTTATACAATTTGTTTTGCCTCTTCAGTTTTACGCCTTAGATTTTTGTCTTCAAGTGGGTATTTTTTCATAAAATTACCTTTGTTTGTTTCAGTAGGGTGCCTCTGCCTAATAAAGCGACAATCTAAATTTAAAATTGGGCTTAAGAATGGAATAACATCCTGATTCTCTCCAGCTCTAAATTGTGTACGTTATTCTGTCTATGTTTTTCTTTATCAGGTGGGTACTGATACATCAAGAATTTTTAAGGGGGAAAAAAATGCACAAAAATGAAACCATTTTTAGATGCAAATATACTGTGGACAGTGGATGATGCTAATAACTGTTTAATATTTAATATCTAAAACCTGATTTTTTGTTTGTTGTCTTCCATGGTGTGTCTATTTGTCAGATGATGGCAGATCTGTAATATAGCTTTAAAGTCTTTTCCCTTCTCACCACTCAGTGTTTAAAGAAAACCCAAACAAACAAAATGCAACAAAGCAACCACAATACCCACCACCACCTTTTGAAAACCAAGCACTGAAGTGCATTGTTTTCATACTAAGACAAGTTCTGCTAGTCTGCTGTTCTTATTGATAATACTCTGTTACAGAACCAGTTTATTTGGTCCAAAAAGATGTTATCTGTGTTTAAAAAGGAGGAAATAAAAATAAATAAAAGCTGGTAGTTGCTCTCTGATCCTGAAGAAGTAGGAGCAACTATAACTAGGCTCATCAATTTTTTGACCATTTGAGGTATAGGTGTTCCAACTCCTGTAAAATAAATAAAAAACACACACTTTGTTTAGCATGCTTGAAATGGCTATTGGTGTTCTTCCTTTTTAATGCAGATTAAAACCATTGAACCTCATTTATGATATAGAGGCAAATTAATGCCTGTTGTAACACCAAAGGCTAGTAGAGTTTTGTTCTTTTTCAGTTTTGTAGATTTGGACAGTTCTGTCAAATACAAATCTTTGAATATAGTTTTTCAGCTTTAAATATTGACATCAACTTCAGTTATGTGGTGACTTTACAGTTCAAAACCATCTTGCTTGTTTTGTCTAAACTTACCTGGGAAACAGCCAAGAGGAGGTGGACATCTGTTTTAAAAATCATCTCTGTTTGGTTCTATCAACTGCATGCTCTACAAACTTGTCTTGAGGGGAAAATACCAGACCCCAAAATCATGTTCAGGCCCCATGAAAAATCAAGTGACATAGTTGCCCTCAGAGCAGTGACATTTTGAAGTAGCACAATGCTAAACAAAGCCACGTTGGCACTGTAATCTTGCCCACTAATCCACCATTACTGTGTTCTGATGTCTCGGTTTATGTTCTTGGAGAAGGCTTCAAACATGGTAACCTTTTGCAAAAGTCTGTATTAACCAGTCTGCTATGGCAGGTAGGTACACTGTGAAAAGTAAGATGCCAGCTTTGATCTTGTGTTGGTCTGAATACTTGTATAATATACTGTTAGTGGGAAAGAGGGAAATAGGGTTTCTTTTTTTGGGGGGGGAGGGAGGGGGGTGCAGGCAGGGAGTCCTGTGTTTTTTGGAGTAGTGTTTTTTGTAGCATCAAGGATTTCTTCAGTTGTATATATTTATATAATTGTACTATCTTTGGAGTAAGATCTAAAACTAAATCAGTCTAGCATTGTCTAGGAAACAAACTATGATTCTTACGCTTTTTATAGCTCATATCTTTTTGGTTCTGTGATATAATCATAGCTGGCAGTAAAATCTAGCCTTAAAATGCTCAACCACATTTAGATTTTAAGAGTTAAAGTGGGCTCTGAAGCAATGGAAGTTCACCTTAAAAAAAAAAAAACCTGAAAAAAAAGACGCTAACAAGTTTCATATGTATATGTAAAAACTGCTCTTGGCTCCAGGCATTAAGTTCCCACCATGTCTGGTCAAAAATATATCTTTTTGAGGTCAGATAAAGTTGTGTATTACTTGTGTAAAGCCAGCAGAGTTGTTTTGGTTTAAACTGGTAGTACTGAGTTTTGATTTTAGCCCAAGAACTTTACCGCAAAAAAAAAAACCAAAACCAATCCAAACAAAAAAATCCCAAACAAACACAAATAACCCCAAACCCACAGGTATTAAATTCATACATCCAGGAAAAAAATCCTTCCTTCAAGTTGACCCTTCCCCCATGCTTCTAGTCAAATGTGCTTATTTTTATTGTGACATTTAGGTATAGAAATTGTTTCTTGAGAAATTAAGATGATGTGACAGATTACTGTATGCAACAAGGAAGAGGTGGTGACATTTCTTCTTTGACAGAGAAGAGTTGACCGCACAAGTTTTATTTTAATTTATAACTGGTTATGAAACATACTTTGTTTTACATTGATTAAAAAATCGTGAAGAATGGCTGATGTTATATTAACATTGATGAAGAGTGTGCCTACTACATTTTGCATGCAGTTGCCATAGCAACTGTACTGTAGAGTGACCCAAATTAATTTTCCACCAGTCACTAAGTGCCCTGTCAGTTTTTCCCTGTGCTAGGGATAAGCAGGCTGGAAAGTACTTGCTTTTTTGAAGAATCTTGCATTATGATTAGTGTCTTGAAAGCAATGGCTGAGCTATGTTAATCCACCAAAATCTGCCACCTTAATTTGTGCAGCCAAATCCATGCTATAAAACCACTTAAATGAAGAACTGGTGACTGAATGGAAGTAAATGTACAATATTTCTATAGGAATTGGAGTAGACAATGTAGTATGGTCATTTGCAACCTCTGGCTTTGCATTGCTCTGCTGCTTTTACGTACAGGTTTCTAAGATCCTGTCAGTGAACAAGTCTTTACTGAGCTTGACCTGAAAAAGGCCAGAGAATATAGTGCTCTGTATACCTAGCTAGCTCTTCACAATTCATTAGCAGGATGCTCAGTTTATGCCAGTAGAAAAAGGAGTCCTTTAGCAACAAAAGGATACAAAATCCTGGTGGAGGTATTAGCTGCTTATTGCTGACATGTAGCTGAGTCCCACTTCAAAACACTTTCGCTTGTATAGTTGGTTTGTCATGCAAGTGACAGGAAAGTCGTTTGCTCAAGGTTAAAGTTACTACTCTAATTATTGGACACAGTAACATAGCAAGGCATTTTGGTGCTTTGAGAAACCTCGTGCAGTTTTTCTCAGTGTGTGGGACTTTCGGGGTGCATGTTTTTGATATTAAATTTTGAGCTTTCTGTTGTATGTTACTACTTCTATTTTAAAACCTGCTGCACTGGGCTACCACCTGGCAACAATCAGGATGGCAATTTGTGTATGTATTTCCCCTTACTGGATCTCTTTCTGCCCCACCCTTGTTGCTGTTCTTGCTGGCCTTCTATTTCTGCATTAATGGAGAATTAATCTTTCTTACTTGCTTACTTGTAGCTTGCCCGTTTGTACAATCTTTTCTTATAGGTAAGGGTCACTTTGATATGCAGAGTGAGTGCATCTGTATTCAAATATATCTTGTAATATGCAAACCAGTGTAATTTCTAGTATATATTTTCATAGGTAGTAGATAAGGTACCTTAAAAAATACTGTCCTAAAATGCCTTGTGCACAAAGGTTTTGCAAATATTAAGTGAGTTTGCTGTTAACTTTGTAATAACAGTTCAGACTTTATGGTACTGACTTGATTTGCTACCAGCTTATACCTAGGCAGTGTTCATATATGCAAATTAATAACAATAAATCTGCCTTGCTGCTTTGTTCATTAAGACAGAGCTTTTACAGATTGATTCTAAACTCTGATAGGTTAGTTGAAAAAAGTAAAGGACAAAACTTATTCTTCAGGTATAAGACATGATTTCAAGAGGAGGGGAAAGTCTTTCATTGGCTTTTTTTAAACCCTTCTGCTGATTCAACCAAGATCAAAATGTGTTTATTACTTACCGTATGGGCTTTATTTTATTAACTTTTTGAAATAAATATGTAGAAACTCCGCAAACATAATGTTGCGTTCAAACTAACACAAAGCTTTTAATCATGAAAACCTTACCTAGTTTCTCCTCATTCAAAATGTTAAAAATGCTTGCATAGCACTCTAAATGTATGAAAAAAGTTATGCTCAGTTTTTGTGTTGTACTAATAAATATACAAGAATTCCTGCTGATAACACCTGCTGTCTTACATCTACTAAAGTGGGATTTTGTGGTGTTTTTTTCTAGACTTTATTTGTCAAATAGCCTCTAAAAGGATAAATCTGTATTTTCAAAATGAAAGCAGTTGGCTGATTCCAAACAGCTGTGCAGCATAAGTATGCTTATATGAACTTGAGGCTTGGGAAAAATTAACCCTTTATACTTTCAGGCATTATTTTTTTTTGGAGAAAGAAGACTTGAAGAAAGGCTACAGTAGGATAGTCTCTCCAATGTTTCCTAGAATAGTGGTAATACGGACTTAACTGGGTAGGGCACGTATCCAACTTCAGAGAAAAGCACTGGGCAATCCAGAGTGATCTCTTCCTTCGTTGTGATGTAGTGGCTTTTTAAAAAACCCTGCTTTAAAGACAACTGAAAACATGCTGTTGATGACTAATATTTTGTCTCTGAAATATTTTCTATAGAAGCCAGGTTATTTATGGGAAAAGAACTTTCAAATATCATGTTTTTGAAGAAAAAGCTTTTTAACTGCAAGAAGGAAGTTTTCTTTTGAGTTATGAAAGCTGATAGGGTTTTAAGAGCTAAGCACATACATTTTACAAAGTCATTGCTGAGATGAGAACATCCAAGGAGCTTATTCATTGTAATCAATATGCATAGACCAGGTAATGAAAGGCAGAGACAGATGGGGGTGTGGTGGAATTTGCAGTAATAGTCATTCTCCTGCCCCTGTAAACTGCTAAGGCTTTTGGAGTGTCATAATAAATACTTGCGTGTACTACTTTTCCTCTGATGTGTGAAGGAAGGTAAGCGGACTACATGATGTGCTTGGAGGACTAAATTGGTGACTCAGGATGTCCTTTCTAGTCCAGTGTTCTCTATCTCATGTCTCTTCCAGAATGATAACATGATAGAGTTAAAAATCTCTTGTTAATAATTTGTAATAATCCAATCCACTGTAATAACAAAAAGTCTAGTACTAGACTTAAAGGAGTAATGTAGTGAACCACGTTGAAAGGAAGCTTAAGCAAATTTCGAGGAAGATACCAGATATCTGGAAGACCTCTTCGAGAATTACAAACCATGTGATTACACTATAATACCCTGTTGTCAAATAATGGTCTTACTACTTTTGATTCCTGTCCATAAGTGTGGTATGTAACAACCTAAAAGATACCTGGACATCTTAGATTGCTTTTTCTCTGCTCAGTTCTTGTGCTAAGGGAAGTTCCTCTGGTGGCTGAGTAAATGCTGTTTTCAGAGGTGTTTTGTTTTGTTTCCTTTTTTACATTAGGCTTTACACCTTTCATTGAAAGTGGAGGAACATTACAGTTCCTTGCAGTAAGACTTGCAGTTTGTTAAGGAATGCTGTAAGAGATTTGACTCATTCCAAAATGGCTTTCATCCTTCCAAAAGGACTGTTCTTATGCAGTTCTAATACTGATCTCAAAAGCCATTAACTGAGGTTATAAAGGATACATACTGAATGGAATGCCTTTCCTCCTCTATATGCATAGCAATACATTATTTATTTGCATGGAGACTTAAGGCTATTGCATCATGACTCTTCAAAAACACTATTATTTATGAATCTCCAGAAAATAACAGAAGCTTTACCTCTGTGCCTGTGTTTACCTGTAATTGGAAAGCGGAGATTCTTACTAACACCTGCAAGAGGGACACAGAACTCAAAAAGGAGGAGAAAAAAAAAAACAAACAAACAAAAAAAAAAAACCAAAAAAAACCAAACCCAAAACAAAACATAAACCCCAAAACAAACATCCCCCCACCCCTCAAACCATAAAGTCTGTTATAGTGGCGTGGTTTCCTTTATATCTTTTCAATAATCTAAACCTAAAAAGAAGGAGCTGAGGAAGTCACAATTCACAGTTCTTTGATTCTGCAGCTTCCTGTGCACTCAAATCCTAAATTCATGCCTACGCCTGGGAAGCAGCACAGGTTGGCTGAGTCTTAAAAAGGGCAGGAAAAATGAAGTCTCTAGTTCTTGTTTAATCAACTTGAAAAACTTGGTTCAATACACATATGTTGAAAATCAGTGCGTATCAATATAAAATTGTCTGGCTCTTTGGAAAAAAGGGTGGGGTGGAAATATTCAAAGCCATCCTGAATGTAATGCTGATCTGCCTAATAAAAGTGGCAGATCTGAAGATTATGAAATGCTTAAAACAGCATTTATATAAGGAAAACTGTTTTTTAATCCAGTTGTTTCAGCTACTTTAATTTTTCTGAGGCCAATATAAAGATATTGGTGATAAACTCCTTAGAGTTTGAAATGAGGATGAAGGAAAAAGGTAAGACACACAAAAATGTGCTGCAGTAGGGTGAATGTGTATATGTGCCTGCATGTTGTGGTGCTTAAATATTAAATGTACTCGTTTTCACGTGAGTGTGGTCAGGCACAGATGGAAGGAGTTATATTTAGAGAACAGAACAAGAGTTTGTGATAGTGTCTTAAGAACTTACCTGCCCTCCTACCATCTCCAGTCGGATGGTTTTGTTCCTCGGGTAACACTTATAACTATTATCTGTCGCGATGTGTGGAAGAGTTAGGTTACATAAATAGCCACTGAAGACTACTTAAGTGTTCTACTCTGCTTTTTAATAGGTTTGAATTAAATATTGTTTGGCTGGGGGGAATGAAGAAAAAGTCAGTTAAACATACTTAAGACAACTGAAGTAAGAATATTTATTTCTCACTGTTGCTTCTAGATCTTCTTGAGGATGAATGTTTGTTCTTCAAGTGTAGGGATTAGAGAAAGGGGTCATGTGTGACTGCTGAGTGACTTCATAAAGAACTATTATGTTTTCAAGGAATAAAGCAAATAGTTTTACTCCTCCCTCAGCTGTAGGCAAAATATTAAACTTTAATATTAATTACTACAGAAAAGAGATTGAGGGGGTTTTCCTCCTCCTGTCCTACCTCCTTTCCTGTCTCCATCCAGTGGCTTGCTGGGGGCTGGCAGAGCAGCACAACGAGGGATCCTGCTCAGGGATTTGGGTGCTGTGGTAACTTCAGGCTGGTATAGAGGGGATCGTGGAGCAGGGAGGTTTGGCAAAGTTACTCGAATCCCTAAGGCTTTAGTAGTCAGATTTATGCAGAGGATGCAGAAGGCAAGCTGGAAGAAGAGAAATGTTCCATGCAAAACACTTCCAAACACGTTTACTAAGTCTTTCTAATGATTGCCTGTATAATAGCAAACCTGTCACAGAACTTGGTACTTCCTATACTACTACAGTAAAACTGTGATGATAAAACTTGGAAAAAGTTATGGTGGGGGAAGTGGATTTAACTAATACCTGTGGAAGAGATGCAGGTTGCTTATTAGCTATGCCAGGTTTCTGCATTCTCTACTGCAGAAATAGATGCCATTGTTTAAAACCTTTCATAATTATACCTCTACGCAAAGAAGTGACACTTGTTCTTACTAGGCTTGTTTTAGTTTGAGACGACAAAGGCAGTAATGAAAGTGGAAAGGTTAGCATTTTTTTTATTTCAAATTGCTACCACTCAGGGTGGCAAGGTTTGTAGTATTTGAGGGAAGACTAGAAGATTAGTCATGGGCAAAATAGATTGATAGACTGGAGGGAGGGGGAAGTATATGCATTTCTTCATTTAATTCAACAAATAACTATTTTGTATCTGCTTGACTTGAATTTGGTTACAATGATGTGAAGAAAATTAATTTCTAATAAAGTTTTCGTATACCCTGTAGGCTGATGGATCAGAAATGTGATATAACCTGGAGCTTTATTTTAAGTCTGGTGTTGAAAGGGGTCAGTCCTGCATATGATTTTTATTGTAAAGTATGTTCTAGTACAGGTGTTCATGAACTAACATATTGCCCCTTCCTGAAGAGTCAGCAGGCATAGCTGTCTACACTGTTCAAGAGGCTAAACACCATCTAGTCTGCTCAGCCCTGTGAGCAATTACCTTAGGAAAAATAAGTTCCCTCGTTAATGTGGACCATTTAGGTAATTTGCTTTGTGGAGTTGCTCAGTCAGCTCTCCTGATAGAGTAAGGAGGCAGCAAATGAGTGGACAGAGGAAGACTGTAAACTAGTTTTGCTGCAGTGGCCATCATCTCAGAAATTGGACTCTGTCACATAGAAAGATAAAAATCACTTACCTGACCTTCAGAAGTATCTGTGACAGAGCTACTAACTAAATGCAGAGTTTAAGAATTTAAGTACTTTAACTCTAGTAGTGACCTTTCACATCAACACAAGCCTGTGCCATTTTGATGGAGTTACTGCTACCATTGGGCTACCCCTGTGAGTTAAAACCAGCCACAACAGCTGTCAAACTGTGGGCTTTTTCTTCTCCCTGTGCAGTGGCTGCAGGTTCCTGATGCTTCCGTTAAGTTGGTGAGCTTTGGAACCAGGTCAAGTTACCAAAAGATATTTTTAGAGATTTTTAATTTTTGTTTAATCTTAGACTGGTCAGCCCTTTTGTTGATCTGGATTGCTGTGTAACAGGGTAAATGTTTCTATAGGAAGAAGGGAGGTGGTATGAGTGTGTGGTGAAGGCAGGTCAACCTCTTCTCAGAAGCCCCTAGATCTAATTAGGCAGCTTATGAAGCTATGGCTTCACCTGTGCTTTGTGGGAGTTTGCTGATGAACTTGTTTGGGCTGAGATCCACTAACATCTTCAAAGACCTGGCTTTTCTGATGTGTACATCTTAACCACAGAAATACTGTTATTCACCTGAAAGTCATGAGAGTATATTATTGAGAGAGATGTATTAAGGTTTGTTTTTGTGCAAATGGGGTTAAATTTCTAGTTATTGTTACTCAAAATGACTAGCTAGGTCACTTAATTCTTAAACATACATACAAGCTTAATAATTGGATCTATTATCAGTTTCTGTCATTGCCACTTTAAATGTATTGGCTGTTTGAACATTTTGCAGATGACTATAGTTCTTCCAGAAACTATTTGCAAATGGCTTATTTGATTGCTAGGTGACTAGGCATGTAATGCAAAAAAAGAAGCTTTGTTGTTTTTTTTTCTTGACTGAATTTCTGAAATTGGAAGCTGGTGAAAAACGATCTACTTGTAAGTAAACATTCTGCTACTGGGGAAGTAGGTAAGAAAGAGAGTGTTATTAGCCTTAAGGAATCCTACTTTAGCAGGAGGTAATGATTGGCTGGTGCTTCAAGCCAAGATGAATTACTTGTGCAGCTTGTAATTTACTGAACTCTGTGGTCTTCCAGAATGATCCAAATTGGAGTTGTATCATGAGTGTATTTGGCACCTGTTTTTATTTGGAAACAGGAGCTCACCTTAATGTCTTCACCAATGGGTTTTTCTTCCAAGTTACAAATCCCTGTTGTGTGAGCAATTACAGAGACTAAAATAAATACTGGGTTCACTTGCACATTTACAACAATACTGAGATTTAACTCTGAAGGCTATAAAGTTCATTGGTAGGAGAAGCTCATTCTGCAACTGGATTCCAATTATCTTCTTCCTAGACCATACAGCAGAAGCTGGCATTGCTATTTTTGTGTGAAACAATTATATCATGTTACATGGTTGTTATGGTTTGAGAAACCCACAACAATTTATTGTTGCTTAGACAATTATTCTATCACCCAATGACCCTTCCCCACCCAGGAAGGGGGAATCGGGAAGGAAACCAGAAAACCCAGGGGCTGAAATATAAACAGATTTAATAGAATAAGACTAAATAATTAACAGTAATAACACTAAAGAACCAATAGTGATCCCAATAGCAATATAAAAATATAAGGATTTTACTCAGCCAACTATATCGCTAGGAAGCAGTGTGCTTCCAGCAGTGGACAGTAAATGTCAGACACTGAGAGTGCTACGGCTTTGGGAGGAAGGAAAGGCCTCAGGGGTCCGGCACCGGGGCAAGGAGTTCTCTGGATCGCTGCCATCAAGGGAGAGCTCTAACTCCTCAGCAAACTTTCTAATTTATAATGAATGTGACGTTCATGCTATGAAATAATCCTGTTGGCCAGCTTGGGTCAAGTGCCCAGGACTTGCTCCTCCTCATCCCTGCACCTGGCTAGCTCGAAAACACTGAGACCTTGTCACCCACACACCATAGCTGGCTATAAAGTAAATATTTTCATAAATTCAGACACGGGATTCTTCTAAAAGTACAGTTTTCCCAAGCATTAGAAAAGAAATTAGTTCTGTGTTGCTCAAACCGGTACAATGGTACAGTGAGTGAAATTTTCTGCTACAAATAATCAAATATTTTTTGTTTACTGTCAAATGGATCCTGCTTATTTTCTTCTGGTAAAAGCCATCATTAGTTCATAAAATGCATTCTTAAATGTAATATAAACTAAAATCAACTAATTGTGCTCTGAAGGCAGTAAGTCTGACAGTCTTCCATTTTTAAAGGCCTTTTGGAAGGCTATAGAAGTAATAAAACATGCATTTATTTTTTTTGTTCTGTTAGCTAAACATGCCATGTGGTTAAGTTGCTATGCCATATGATGTATATAATTTATTGCTGGGTGGTGTCAAGATACAGTTCTCTGTTGTTGGAAGATAGAGAACTGTATAGGAATCCCAAATCAAGTTTGTATCATGCTAGACCTTATGCAGTTAACCACAGGAGATGAGACTCAACTCTTGCATGATTCACTCCAGTACTTAGTTGCTCTTCAGATATTTATATTTTTGCCTAAAAATCAGCCCTTTCTCTCTTGCCTGTTAAAGTGTCTTTCATGTATCTGAATAGGAGGGTAGTTCTAAAATTGATTTTCAGGCACTATTGAACACAAGATTTATGCATTTTTCGATAACTGTAACAACACAGCTGCAGTTCTTTCTTGTTGAGATTTGTGACTCTGTAGTAAAATTTCTGGTGCTCACAATCCATTCTTGATCCCAGTGAGGGGATTGTCAGGAGAAGTGTGCAAAGGTCTTTAAATTCTCTTCATGTGTCTGTCTTGGCAATATCTATCCCAAAATGATTAACAATTAATAGAGGAAGGAAATGGTGTTAATGATTTGAACTTTTTTTCTATTAAATATGTTAGTGTACTAGCATGTAAATGAAAGTGAAAAATAATTTCTGAGCTCTGGAAAGTGCAAAGAAAAGGTAGGTGAAGGGGCTAAGATGAGCTGCTGCTTCTTTTTTTTCAGAGCATTTAGGAAGCAGGTCTGATGTCAGAGGGAGCATGTCCCTAGTGGAGTTTTGAAAACTTAGCATTTGAATTGAGATTTTCTTATTAAGATGGATTATCATAAAATATTTGCACACTTACTACTTCACAGTTCAATATGTCATTACAAACTAGCTTTGTAAAATACATTTGCTTGGAGCTAGTTCTGAGCTAGTTGCTTTTGGTGTGCTCTAAAAAAAATCTAACTCCTGAAAATGAAATTTAGGAATCAAATATTTTCAATATGACCTCTTAGTAATGATTGTTTTAAAGTGTTTTCTGTATGCAGAAAGTGAACTCTAAGGCAAAATCCTCATGTAACCTCTGCAATGTGAGGGTCTTGGACCTCTAACCAAGTCCAAGTAGTAAAAGCCACACAGAAAGCTGACTTGTGAAAATTGCTTGTTATTGCATTAAGCATCCTGTGGCCGTTTACAAAGAAAATGCTTAAAGGGTTTTCCAAAAATCCCCTTCTCATTAATCTTGCCAGAAACTCAACTGCAATATTATTCAGGGAGTTTAAACTGTGCCAATAGCACAGTGCATACAAATTCAAAATAAAGGCCACACGCAGGAGATAAGTGAATTAAAGTAACAACGTGAAATTGTTCTGCAGGAGACTTGATAGTTGCGTGACCAGCTAAGATAGTAACAGAAAAAAAGCACTGTGGAAGTGTCTTTTTGAGTCTCTTTGCCAACAAATGTATGTAACCATGCAACAGTGTGTTTGTTTCTTTTCCACCAGAGGTTTCTACATTTGTAAAGCCATATTCCAGGCTGCGATTTCTAATTTAAGAATGGCTTTGTTAGGCCAGAGCAGAAATGTCTCTAGCCTAGGTGTTTTGTTTCCTATAGGATCTTCAGCATCAGTACCCTAGGAAAAATAAAAGGATAAGTATGTAGTGAAGCTTCTTGGAATATGGTTCCAGGCCAAGTTCTAGTGTTCTGTCACTCAGGGAAGGGCATCTTCAACCATAAAGGATGTCATTGTGTTTAATTGCATCTATTGGCTTTAACTCCATGAGTTTTTCCAGACCATTTCCTGATGCTATCAGAACTTTCTGGAACCACGTAAACCTCTGCAGCAAGGAATTCTGTGGTTTAAAGATTTACGAAGTATGTATTTCCTTTTGTGAGTCTGTCTTCATGGAAAACGAAAGCCTACAATAATAAATAAAACGCTTAAATTCCAGTGTATCATAGTAAGAAACCAAGAAAGATCAAGAGGATAGTGAAGCTTCTTTGTTCATGCAGCCATAAGATGTAGATTGTGTCCATCATACAGAATTAAAAAAAAAAAAAGTTCTATAACATTAGTCTCTAGGTAGTACAGTAATAATGAACACTAAGTTCATGAACCACTAAACGTCTATAAATGCTGTCATCTGCAAGTTTTACAACTGAAATAGAAGATAAGCATGAGGGAGGAGGGACTAAATGCAGTACAAGCCGAGAAAACAATGCAAAGTACTGTAAACACTGTTAGTATTCAAGTTTTTGAAGAGGTTAGCTGGTTTAAAAGATGGTTCTATCTTTCTGTTCTCTAAAGGGAAATTTGTTTGGAAGGTACAAGTAGAGCAAAACTGCAATAAAAATATGAAGAAAAAAGTAATTGAGGCTTTGAGGAGAGGTCTTCTGGTGTCATAAAACTCCTTTGTGCTACTTCAGCTTTTCCTGCTTGTGAAGATCTCTCACTTGCTACTACCTTATATGGAGAATTAAGTACATAAGTTTTCTCCTGCTTAAGTATTAACTATGGTTAGATACAGACTCAGTAATAAAGGTGAACTTCTCAGTTTGAGTGGTCAGATCAGTAAGTCATAAACTTTATGGAGTAGTGGCTTAAAAAGAAAGCTACAAAAATAACAGAGCCTTTCCAAGTCAGGGAAAAATAGAGGCTATTGTTCTGGTTTTAAAAGGTGAAAATTGTTCATTGAATTTAGTGCAAGGGAATATACCAGAAGCTTATTTTCTAAGTTTACTGAGACCCTGATTTTTAAGAGTATCCCATAGAGGAAAAGTTATTAAAGTGACTATTCTGTGGTAGCTCCCTTGACTGTACTAGAAATTCTTCAGGTATTATAGGAAAGCAATATAGGAAATATATTTTTAAAATAGAAAATGTCTAGTGTTTAATGGAATCACTGTGCAGGTTCAAGGACCCTTAGCATGCCTGGTGGGATTTCAAGATACTGGGATACATACTTATAATTCATTACTGATTTAAGGGTGAGACGAGCAGGGGGAAAGGAGAAAAGTCCAGTTGTCATTAGCAGGCTCTACTTTTGTTGAAATCAGTAAAGTTAAACTGTCTGCTTTATGACGTGCAAATGTTGGGAGACTTTGAAGTACCACTCTGAATATTTAAGCCTCAGATGTTATGCAAAACATCCTCCTATAAAAATGCTGCATTATTGCAGAGCTAGATGGATTTTGTACATGAACTTTACAGAACAAGATGGGAATTTATTGATATAAAGAATACTTCAAGTCCATACAGGATAGTTAAGTATTATGACATTTAAAGTTCAAATTTTAAAACCTTGTGGAACAATCATTTGGAAGATTTTTTTATTACTGTATTATTTGGTCATCACTTGGAAATGTTGCTCAACAACCCATTGTTGCTCAGAAATTGTGATAACAGTTTTCAATCTTGGCATTAATTTCTTTTTTTAGTATATTCCTTTGCCTTTGTTCTTCGATTAACCTTCAGAGTCTTTGTGGATTTTTTTGGCACTGCTTACATCGTGTTGCCAGAAGGTCTGAAAAAGCTAACTGCTAGGCTAGCAAATGAATGATACAGCACAGTGTAAAAGGAGGCGGGGGAGAACAGCTGCTATCTTTTGTTGGTTTGAAGCACTTCTGTTGCTAAACGAGTACAAAATTTTTTTCACTATCCCTTTTTTGGTTCATGGTCATGGTGTGAATTTTGGTTATCTAGGGATGTTCCCATTTCCTTCTGAGAAGGACAGCTGAAAATGGCTTGTATTCACTGGTTTGGAAAGGAGTGTAGAAGTGAGGAAATGGAATTTAATTTTCTTGGGTCCTGCTGCTGATGTGTTGTCTGAACACTGGCTCTTGGGATATGGCTCTGGTGAGAAAATGCAGAAGTAGGCATTTTCAAAGTATGTTTAGATTATCACTTAGAGAAAGCTATATGGAATTAGATTTAATGTGAATACTTAAAAGACCTTGTAGGGGAAGTTACAAGCATTTCTTAATTTCTAGTTTGGAAGTCATTACATATAAAAAGCAATGTTATTTTTGTGGTGGTCTTGAAAACGTTCAGTACGTAGTCCCTGGAGAAATGTAGGCTTGATCCCCAACTTATGTAAACCAGCTGAAATCCAAGGTTTGAATCTGCACTTCTCGGTTTTATCAGACCTTTGTTACTTTCAAATGTCCTTATGTTTGCCTTGCAAGGAACAGCAAAACTCCTCAGTGAGAATCTTCAGTGTATGTGGCTCTGAGAGGTTAAAAAAACTAAACCCTGGACCTGAAAGCTAAAGTAATGTTGGTAGTAAGAAAAAAAACCTTTATTCAATTTTTTGCATAGTTAAAATTTCATGACTTGTCTGTAGTGTTAAGATTTTTCCAGGTACGTTGAGGGGGGGACAACAAGACAGATGGACGACAACACTTTGGGGTTGCCTTTTGTGTAAGGCATCTGACATCAAACTTCTTTGTTTTCCTTTTAGAAATTTGGACAATGAATGTGCTAGTAATAACTTGTTTAAAATACATAGGAATGCAAATCCCTTCAAGTTGTTTGTCACATATTCAGCTCTCTGGAACTAATATGTTCAATTTGATCTTATTTTGAAGAGTACCGTAGTACCAAGCAGCATATCAGCAGCTTTCGTTTAAGAGATGCCCAGTTCAAAATGTTTTCAGTGAATATGTGTGTAATGTGGTTCTTGTGTTCTGTTTTCCAGTCCCCACCCTTATTCTTGTCTCTCTCTCTTTCTTGGTTTTAGTTGTCTGAGTTATTTATTTTTTTTCTCCTCTCTGTATATATTCTCTGCCTGATCCCTTCTTTCCCACTCTGCTTAGTTTAGTTCCTATTTATTCCTTCTTTGTTTTTTTATATATGGTTGGATGAACACAGAGCTGAAAGAGGCTGGACAATAGAAGACATCCTGTACGCATCTTTCATTGTACACATGAGTGAAGGCTGATGGTAGGAGAAGGAGGTGAAAGACTGCTTTGTCCTACTTTTCCTTTACTTTACCTTGCTAGGTTGTTCTTGATTTGTGTGTGGAGCGTGGTGTATTGCTGTACCCATATACAAATAAATTGGGAGAAGTTAGTCTTTTACTGAGAGGCCAGGAAAGGCATGTGAAGAGAAGTGGCTAAGGATAAGCCAACTGAAGATGAGAGATACCTTGAGGAGCTAAAGATTTTAATGGATGAGCAAAGATGATATGGTTAGTGAAGATGAATCGTAACTTGAGGAAGAGATGTGATGATGTTTGGAATATCTTGGTGTTTCCTTGGATACAGGGTGATGTTAAGCTGCACAATGACAGTGACCTAGTGAGCGATCTTTGTTCATCCTTGCATCATAACCCTGCCTTTTTATTGTGTTCCCTTTCATTTCAGGACTGCTGCAGGTAAAGACGAAAAAAAGTAAGGTTTTGAAGTGAATCTATTAACTGCAGACAAGCTGCGTTCATTATCTATGTAATGCATCCAGCTTCTTGAGTTTTCTATCTAATTTGAGATTTACTTTGCCTATGCCCATTCTGCTGTCACATGCCTCTTAAATGACATTGATTCTCAGTTCTCATGGGGTTTGATGGCTTGGTGTTTTTGAAGATTTATTTCATAATTCACTACTGCAATTAATTGTTAATCTTCAAGTAGCTTAAGAGTAAACTGCTTCAGATTAAGGTGAGGCAGCCATTCTGTGTGATAAAGAATGGTGCAGAAGTATTGAAGGTATGTGAACCCCCATGCTTGGCTAGTGCTAGGTGAGTGCTGTGCTGAACTGAGAGGCTCTACTGCTCGCTTTCTGAAGCATGCGATTTTAAATGCTGTTGTAATGCATTACCTAGTTAATGCTGTTGCAGTTTCCATTTTAACACAGCTGTCAATGTTTACAGCAGTCAGGCCAGTGTGGTCCTTGTTTACATGTGTTATGTTCTTCAGTTAGGGGGGAAACAAATTATACTGTTCTTAAAAATAGGTAATTGCTTCTTATGCCTAATGGGTTTTAGAGACTACAATGCAGATTTGATTGAAGAAACCTTGTGTGTGATCTGCAGTTGGTTTCCCAAGATAGACATTTCTATGAAGTGGAGCCACGCAGCATATAAATTATGTCATCACTTGTGATGTGCTTGGAAAAGAAATATTTGCAGCTATTTATAATGTTTAAGCCTTACAGAATATGCTGGCAGATTTTTTTGTTACTTAGTTCTATATGAAAATTTTTGTTTAGTGGCTATTGGGGGAAGTTGGTGTGAGAGTAATGGATACAGGGATACATCAGGCCAAATGAAAAATTGGAAATGATTGTGTAAGATTAATTGAGTATTTAATGGCTTTAAAGTGAAACTGAAAATGTTACCAGTTTTTACTATCTTTCAGAAATTATATGAGCAGTCATATTTGAAAAACATCATTGTCTTTTTGGTTCATTTTTATTGATGAAAACAGTTTGACAAAACTGAAATGAACTTGCAAAATATTTTGTCCTCAAATGTATTTACACTTTTTAAAAGGTTTTGGCTAACAATTCTAAAATTTTTCTGTAATACTACAATGACAGTTACATCTGTTGCATTCCATGTGATTATTAAATTGTGGCCTAGTTTTTTTATTCAGATACTAAATTTTGTCTTCAGATTAGCAGTAAAATGTTTTGTAAATAAAAAATAAATGCTGGAAGGTGAATTATCTTCCTTCTTCAGTACCCATGTGTGTGCCAGGAACATGTGTAACTGGTAGTTACACGAATGGGAACAGAACTTGCCTTTTTTCTTTTTCTTTTTTTTTTTTTTTAAATGACTACTTAGGAGTCAGTCTTACTTCCTATTATATCTCCAATACTGTGGTTGGAGAATATCCTAAAATGCAGTAACTTACAGTTACAATATAACTGCAGTGTTTGTTATTTCTATCAGCTCTGAGAAAAGGCCACCATTTCCAGTGAGTATCTTAATACACAATGCCTTATCTGAACTGAGAGGGTAAGAAGTAGAAGACAAAATTATTCTAATAAACTGGAAGTTGGCAATATTGTCTTCAGATTCTTTGTTTATCTAATTCCTGATACCAGTGTTCCCAGAGTCCTGCTATGTTTCATTTAAAATTCCATGTTTACTTCCACTGTTTCTAACTGTAAGAGCCAGAAATAATCTTTTGATAAATTTATACTTGCAGCAAAAGAGCAAAAGAAAGAAAAATATATTTGTCTCTTATGGTCC
Organism: Burhinus bistriatus; assembly: GCA_013397275.1. NCBI lineage: Eukaryota > Metazoa > Chordata > Aves > Charadriiformes > Burhinidae > Burhinus > Burhinus bistriatus. The sequence goes on along the minus strand of VYXH01005876.1, from coordinate 13,603 downwards.
TGTTTATTTATAAATATAAAATATATTTTTATATACATTAAAAATGGTAGAAGTCTGCTTCTGTCTTCCTTCAGAAAAATGGTTGATTAAAGCATGCCACAGCAGAGGAGCATGTTAGAACTGGTCATCCGATACCTGCGGAGTTCAGCTCCCTGACGCTGTCACTCAGGTTCACAAGATGCTCTTGAAAATACTTCCTTCCAGTACTTTGCTTTCTACCAAGGGAAGCACTATGTAAATATGGTTCCAGTAATTGCTTTGCTTTCCCTTTATCTCCTCCCTCTTTTCTATCTAGGAACTCTTATCAGACTTGACGCATAAAGTACTCTGATATATGAGCTTGTGGCTGCTGCTTAGTATTTGTCAATCTTCTCCTGCAGAATAGATAAAATATGATTCTGTAATGCTGTTGAGGAAATGGGATTTTTTTTTTTTGACAGAAATGTGTCTCAAAAGTAACTTTAGTTGTAATCTTTATAATGCTTTATACCATGTAAGCTGGCAAACCAGAATTCTGTGCAGGATGAAGTGGTGGGCTGTTAGACACAAGTCCTTTCCAGCATTACTCTAGATGGATTGTGTACTAGTTCAAGAACAAGAGCCTTTTCTCAGCAGAAAAGACTAGTGAAGTTGCATGTTTAAAGACCTCAAGGTGTAATATAATCAAGAGTTAGGTTACCCTTTTTCTGAGTGCGAATACACTGTTCTGTGAAACAGTGCCCAGTAGCTGGGGATCTGGAAACACTTGGTAAGAGGGATTTTACCTTTTGCTGCGCTTAATATGCTGCAGAATAAACATTTTTTCTCACGTATAATCTGAAACATAATTATGTATTTGTATCTACAACTTATAACTTTTGCCTGCTGCCCATTTTCTTATAGCTGGTAATCTTTTCAAGATAGGTATTTAAGCTTTGTTCTTTGCAGGTGTTGCTATCCTTTTCCAAAACCCAACTTACCACCTGTTAAGGTAATCAAAAGGTATTAAGGTTGTTTAGAAGAGCTGTTGCGCCGTTAGGGTGAACACAGGAAAAAACTGACATGAATAAACAGCAGTATTTCCTAGGTTTTCTTGTCTGCTTTCCTTGTAAACGTGTATCGGTAGTGCCTAAACACCCACCCTGCCCCTGCTACTTTGAGGTTCATGATGTGTTTGACAAAATTCAAGCAAATTAAGAAACTTTGCACTTAGCATCCCAGCTTGTCCGTAGCCCCTAGGTAGTTACTTTATCATGGAGTGGCTGAGAACTGACAAAGGTTGCCTTGAGCAGTCTTGATCAGATGATCTCCAGAGATCCTGCCAACTGCTATGATTCTATGTACAACTGAGTATTTTAGCTTTCAGGATATTTGTTATTGGCTTAGTCAGTATTATTGGTTGTAAGGTCAGCCTGAGGCATTGCAGGTCATAATAAGTAAAATAGACACAATGTTGAGAAAAAGGTTCTTGGTGAACAGTTTTATTCCAATTTGGTAAATTAAAATGGAATTCTCCCTTTGGGAAAAAAGCTTACCAAGTCATTCAAATATCAGTGGCTGTGTACCAGTTCAGTTCAGATATTAGTAAAAGGATTAGCCTCTCTGCAATATTAGAAATACAATTGTACTTGTGCAGTACAGAATTTTCTGTTCATACATTACTGTGTTGTGGTCAGCCTCTAGCATTTATAGAGGCTAGTTTGAAACTAATCTTCATGGTTTGGCTGTGGTGGAAGTTTCATGAGTGCTGTAATTCTTGAAGAGAATGTCACATTTAAATAAGAAACTGCTTTTCTTACCTGAAATATGTATTTGTGTGATGTTAAAAATCCTTCCTCAAGAAATAAGTGATCAGCACTTGCATGTGGACTGCTTGCAACTTTTAGTGTATTCAGAAATTATATTTTACATATAACTTGCTTTGTATTGTGCATGTTGCTGTAAGGTTTAATTCAGTGCTGAGATCTGGGGAAGACTTGAGGGTTTTTTTATTCCTTTCTGGAAGGATATATGTATTTAAAAATCTACCACAATAGAAGAGCGGGTACAAATAACAGATTTTTAAGACGTTCATTAAGGAAATGTTACCCTCCTCAGAATTTTGGTTTTGCTACAGTTAAATTCCTACAGTTTTTATATGTTTTTTGATACACATTAACGACTGGTTGAAGAGTTTGCACGCAGGTAGTGCACTTAATCTACCTGGACAGGGCTCTCTATAAAAGAAAGTTGCTTGTAAACATTTTCAAGCAACATGGCAATGTTTTTGCTAGGAAGAAATTTCACTGAGACCCCTGGCTATTACACTTAAATAAAAAGAGGGGGGAAAAGCCAGGAGAGGGGAAACAGATAATTATTTCCCCATTAGTTAATGTAATTGTTTGTCTGTAAGAATAAAGCTTATGTGGTTTAAAATAACAGTATATTCTGAAATAAGTACCTTAAACCATATGCTTGCATACACATCTCTAGATAGCTCTGAGAAGAAATTGAGATCGTATTCAGCTATGCATTAATCTAAATCTTATGATTGTATTAGAAATTGTTGATACATTGTGACTGAACTTTGCCTAGCAAGCTTCAGAGGATTCATTGACTTCTCAAGAAACTCATAAAAATGATTGTGTGTTTATGGGGTTGGGAAGGCATAACAAGTTTAGTAAAACAGGTATTACTACTTCTATTTTAAGATAGAGGCAGAGTGAATTGAATCCTTGCTGTACAACAGTTTCTGAACAGAACACCTTGGGAAGGTACTTCTTTTCAGGGTCATAAAGTTTTTCCCAAGGCAGAGATGTTTTTCAGGCTTAGGGTTTAAGTTGTTTGAAGGAACTGGCAAGCTATGTTAAATGCGATGAAGTTATATGACTAAATGTACAATTAAACTTTGTTTTGCTAAACTCTATTAATGATTTTAAAATTCTTTTTTTTTTTTTTCTGCCCAAGGCTGTGTTCCTGAAAAGGAGGCAGTTTACACTGTCTGTGAGGAAGGCTGTAGGGCAAGCTACCACACACTGAAGTACCACAGACTTGATTCTCAGCCAGAGTGAATTGGTACAGCTCTAACAAGGTAGCAAATCACTGCAGCTTCATATCAACTGAAGATACCATTCAAACTGCTGCTGCCTTAATTGCTTTGAAAACAGAGATTGTTTTGTATTCCCTATGTTACCTTTAATGCTTTAATTTCTCTATTAAAGACCTGCTTATGGTAGCAAGGAAAAGTAGTTCAGTAGAAGGAAGAAATCTGGAGGTGAGCAGTAGCCAAGGTCTTGCTGTTGGTCTCCCTCCATTTCTGTAGAGGTCTCATGATGTTCTACTTCATCAGTTTACCCTCATTGCAACTCTTTGGTAGAAGAACTGGAGGGGATCTAATCTGCGATTACTACAATTGTTGAAAACAGCGCTAAATTTTCCTAAGTTTGTAATGAGGTGTCTAGACCTACCAACACAAACTATTGGACTGACTTCCAGCTGAACCTTCTTCCTCCCTGCAGTCTTGCACCTTATGGAACTCTCACATAGGAGGGTTTTGGTGGCTTGGTTATTGAAGTGGAAAGATATGGGTAGGCCATGGTACTGTGATACAAACCAGAAGGTACTATTAGTTTTAAAAATCCTGATTGTTATCACACAGAATAGATGATAATTGCACCTTAGATTGGGTGCATTCCATTATGGAAGGCATTAAATGCAATAAGAGCAAGGGTGTGCATGTGTGTTCAACTATACTAGAAATGTGTATTCACAAGGCTAGTTTTATGATTAGCAGATGATGTTCCTTCAGGGTTTATCGTCCCATTCAAGTGGTATTAAGGTTTTTGTCTCTGATTAGCGTACAGTGTTTTTATCAAGGGTTACTACTTCTTTATTAATACCCATTGACGCTTGCTCCTAACTTCCCACATGAAAAGAAATAAAAATATGAAGAGCTTCCCTTTAGGACTTCTTGAAATGTATTTATAGCAATTTGAAATGGGTTTTTCTTAAGATTTTCTTTTTGTCCTTTTTCAGTGGAGGGAAGGGAAGACTGTAGAAGAAAAAAAAAATAATTTAGTTTTTGTTTGGAACCCTTTGTTCTGTAACTATATAGAAAAGTAAATGATTGTCTGGTTCAAATACAGATCTATTGTTGTATGATTCCAGGATGTACATTGTCCTGTGTAGTTATGAATGCCATCTTGCCACTAATAGCGCAAGTGCACTGGAAAGTGTGTGTGTATATATATATATGCATGCACCATATAGAACAAATCACCTCCTTCCTGTTGAACTCTGGAACTGCTTCTTACTAAAGAAGTCATCTTCAGTAGAACTGATAGATAAAAGTACATCATTGTGATTTATGTTTTGGGATCACTGCAGACGGCATGGTGTACAATCAGATACTTTCATAGTGTATACATGGGTAAATTATAAAAGGCTAAGTCTGAATGCTTATTGTAATTACTTGATGGCTATAAGAATATAAAGACAAAGTGCCTTCCACTTAACTAGAAACAGTGATTTTTAACCATTTATTGAAGTGTTCAGCACTGGTAGCCTGCAAGACTTGTGTAGCCAGCTCTGTAGTTGTGCTCAGTGCCAAGGCTATGAGGTCTCTTGGTTTTGTTTCTTTGTAAGATTCTTAGACGATGGGGGTTTAGGTTATAGGCTATGAAAAAAAATACATAGTCCTCTAGTAAAAATGCATTACTGATTTTATTAAATGTGTGCTTCTCTGAGTGAAGAAAGTCTCTTCATCTCTTATGGTTCCTTACTAGTATTTCAACTGCTTGGTTTGCTATGTTTGATATCAATTGGTTGGGGGGTTTTTGGATGCTAAAAGGATTACTGTGATGGAAGAGCTACAATATACTCTGTTTTGGGGACTGCAGGGCTGAAATCAATTACTATACTGAGCTTCTGATGAAACATAGAAGTGTTATTGTTTCAAAGGCAAGCAGAGCTTTTATCACTGCTGCCACCATGAGGAGTTGAGTATCTGAGGTAATTTATGTAAGACGTAATAAGGATGTATGAGCCTTCTCATGGCACATGCTTGTGTTTCTCATAGAGAAGAACTAGAAATCATACTACCAGTAGCTGTGCTATACTGTAGTTTATGCAGCTGTTTCCTTAGTTTCATGTGGATGATGTTAAGTCTAAAAGCTACCTTTTCTTCCTTCTGTGATGAATTGCAGTCAGATGACCTGCTAGTCAATCACTGTGGTGATTTTTGGTTTTATGCAGCTTAAGGAAAACTTTGGTTCAGCATTGACAGTGTGTAGCTAACAGAATAACTTTTCTGTAGACAGGCATCTTTTTCATGTGCGTTGCTTAGTTTCTTGTGATAACTTCTGTAGTGTCAACAGTTGAAATGATACAGTGGCCAGCTAAACTAGCTGAATTGGCAACAGAAGTAAAACACAGACTCTTGGAGTGTCTCTTAGACAAGAAAATCATTGCTAGCTGTCAATACTAGTGAGATGAAATTTATTCTTTGCTAGCTAAAGGTTGTACTGTTTAATTTATATGCTGTACCCCGGAAATTATCAAGTAGCTAGCGGCTGTGGCTATGTGGATACAGACACATGCTGAATACAGGCTTTAGAGAAGTCTATGGGAAAGTGGATGGGATGCTGTATTATGAAAGCTTCACTTAAATTGCTGCTCAAGATGTCTAATAGCTTATTTCTGCAATCTATATTACACTAAGTGGAAAACTAGTGATATTAGCGTGTATTTTAGTAAGGTTTTATTTTTATTGCTGCTTTTATAGTGTTGAAATCTAACTTTGCTCCTCTTGCAGCTAGATCTAATTTAGAGCAGTGAGCAAAGAGGAAAGGTACAAACAAGCCACACTTTTTTTTTTTTATGGGTCTTATGTTTCCATTGAGTCCTCTTCTATAAGAAACTATTGGAGAGGATTTGTGACCATTGGAAGAGCCCAGGCCTGAAACAGAGTGAAATCAATGAGCTTTCTACCTACTGTTGAAGGGTGTTTCTGTCTGTGCATAGAGGTAGAAATGAGCAGAAGTACCTGAAGCTGTGAAGGTAGGTGGAGACTTCTTTATCCTTTGTTATCTCCTGTTGCCAACGTGGAAGGAAAAAGTCATCTGCCACCAGATACATAACATTACTACCCTGCTTTACAGTATCAGGAAGATTTGATGTGGTGGAGGATTTCTGACTGTAAAATCGTTTCTGCCCCTTCTTTAAAGTAGCAGGGACCTTGAGAGGTCATCTAGTCCAAACCAAAGTAAGGTCAACTAGATCAGGTAAATCTGTTGGTCAGGCTGATAAGCAGAGACCTTGTGGATTAACCCTAGCCCATTACAGAAGCTTGCAATTGTCTCTTCTGTGAAAATACAGTGGTTTTTTTGTTCTTTAGTCTAAATAGAAAGAGTTTATCTAAATAGAAAGAGTTTATCTCCTTTTCCTTGGCATTGCATTTTCCAAACTTATTTTAGTTAAATTTACGGTAAAATTGTTTGACATTCGTACTTCAAAAAGTCTTCTGTAATAATTCCCTTGCAACAATGTACTCATGTGTTTATACACTGCATGCATAGTTTTCTTTAGCCTAAACTAGTCAGTTACTGTACAGATGTTACATCTGAATGTGTTCTGGAAATAGGTTCACTCTGTGTGCAGCCCATGCTGTTAAATATTATCATAAAGTTGCTTTTTCTGCTATTAAGTAGTTCTAAATGTTAAATGTTTGACACTCTCAGCCCTTTTCTGACCAGCACATTTGCAGTAAAGGTAAAACAGGAGGTTGTTCTGAGAATGTCCTGCTAAAAGTAGGAAATAAATCGCTTAGCACTGTAGTTAGCTTATTTGTTTTAAGTTTGTGTGTATTCCCTTATTTCCTTGAAAAATTTTATTTTTGGTAGGTAAGGCTTTGTTTCTTCAAATCTCTCTAACTTTTATTTAATCAGACTTATTTCATTTATAACATGTGTAGTTCAAGGTGTCACTGCTGCAAACCAACTCTTTATTTTTCTCTTTGGTAGAGTAAATAATTGATTTTCAAATCAGAATAGAAAAATAAATGACAAATAATATTTCCCTGTATTTAACATGTAAATATTAATAATCTGAATATAAATTGTCATTATCTGAAATTGCAAGTTTACCTGTGGGGAATGTTAATGATCCACAAGCTTCCAAATTTGCTTGTAAGGTAGAGAACAATTTGCCTGGAGTTGTTGTTCACACAAGAGGGAAAAATCAAGTGTGTTCCTTGACTTCTTCAGCATACTTACTTCTGGTAGTAGAATGTAATTCAGCTGCAGTTCACTGGCTTTATTGAAACATAAAGGTAGATACAATCTGTGACTAGGAGGCAGTTGGCATCGACTGTCAATGCAATTCATAACTTACCCCTACACCAATTAAAAGCCAGTATAGCATTTTCTGTTTCTTTAATCTACATGCTTTCAAGAGTGATCCTTGAAGACAGGCATTTGAACACTTTGTTAATTAGGGTCTGACTGAAACATTGATTAAAAAAAGTATGTGTGTTTGCATTCTTGTAAAAGTGTTATTTGAAGATCTGTTTATATGGTTTCTAATTGCAGTATCTGTTAATGTAAAGCATCTGTACAATTTCCCCCAGAAAACTATATTTGATTAACACTGACTAAAGGCCTGGCATCAGAAAGACAAGTGGGGTTTAGCTTTTCATTAAGAGAGTTGCAAGAATGGTACAAAGAAGCTTCCCACAGTGCCTGTCTGTCCCATCTGGCTATAACCCTGGTGCTCTTAATCGTTCACTTTGATAAATGTTAAAAGTCACCCGGTCTCTGCGGGTTTGACTCAAAATGATTGTAGTAAGTCTAACTGTATGAAGCAGTGTTCATGTATATCTGCCTGATGATGTTTTTAATTCAATTAAAATGAGGAGAAGATACTACTGTGAACAGGGCAGACTGTGGTGAGCAGTGCCTTAGCCTGGGAGGGGATCAGTGTTAAAGCTCTGACTGCAGTTTATGCTTGATGTTAATTATTGATAGGCTATGGGACACTAGTACAGAACAAATGTGGAAAATGGAAATGGTAACTAAATCTATGCTCCTTAAAAGGAAGGATTAGAAAACTTCCCTTGGACTAGGAGTTTAAAAAGCATGTACCTTTCCATATATGCCATGTTGGCCTCTGACATCCAGCACCATCCGGTTCTATTTCTTTGTCCTGGGTCAATGTTGGGAAAACAGTGGGTATTACTTTGTCTGTAGTTATCTAGCTGCTAAAAAGCATCACTTATAAACTCTTTTATCAGTGGTTTTGCAAGTGCAAGAGTAATGTTTGCCAACTGTTCTTTTGTCTGTGTTCTAACTGACAGGTTTATTGTGCCTTGGGGCACATCATCAACCTGCTCTTTATTTCCATTCCTATACTTGTACAGTAGAAGTAATACTCCTATTCCTTAAAATCAGTTTATTTGAGTGACAGGCAGTAACTGATGTGGGCGTTAATATGTTGCAGAGATGCATGCAAATTGTGCTGCAGAAAAGTATTTCAAAACTGAGCCATTGACCTGTAATGTCATCTAGGAATTTCCAGGTTGTTCTTATACCGTTGTACATCCACCACAAAAAAGATCTGTGAAACAGGCAAACAAAGTTTGTTCTTTTCCACTGTTCAGCTGCTACTAGTTCGCTGTGTTATTTTAAGCCTTCTGTGCATAATAAGAAAGAGTAATATATTCCTAAAACTGCAAAGTTTTGATTAAAACTTCAACATTAAACCAGGCTTTGCCTAACTTTGTTTAGAAACAGCTCAACAATGTATTCTGTCCTTTATAAGAAATATTGGAAAAGTTGGTTTACCAAAGACACAATTGTAACTGAAAACGTTAGGATTGTAAGATCTCTTCAATTACTGGGAGAGTCTTGAGTCTCAAAATGGTTATGAGAGAAATTATAATTTTTTTCACGGAAAAGGTCAAGAATGAAAAGGTATTTGATCTAGACACTGATCTAGAGTCCTTAGCACTTGACGTTTCTTTCAAATACTGGGGAACTGTGGTCAGAAGATTTCTGGAAAAGTGTGAAGGAACTTAACAGGGCACAGTAGAGTAGGCCATTAGTGGTTATACTTTGATTTTATACTTAAAAAGATTAGTTTATATAACTAATTCCAAATACAAAGTAGGGCTGCTTCCTTCTTTCCACCTGCTGCCCTGTGGCGATGACTGCCTTGCTGCAAATTTCACCAGAACACGCTTGCAGAGCAGGGTATGGCTCCAGATCCATGCCTCAGCTCTGGGCACTGAAAGGCAGCTTTAGCAATCCCTTCTTCTTTAACCTGTACCTTGGGAGAAGATAACGCTGCCTCTCACATGTATTCTGAGATCAGAAGATGAGCTGTTTTTTTGGCTGCAGCACTGGCTCTTGTGAGCAGCGGTGAAGGGGTTCAGCCTCAGAATATGGGATTAGATCACTCACACCCATGCCTGAAAATGGCACTGCAGATACTCTTGATCTTCATCTTTTACTGATTTGCTTTAGAAGCAGTATATGTATCTCACAGTAATTCATTGCGCTCACTAGAATAGTGAGCACTTAAATCAGTTATGTTTGGCAGTGTGTTACTATTTGTTTGGATGAGGAAAAACCAACACCCACACCAAAATGAACAACAACAAAAAAAACCTTCTCCTGCCAAACTGCAGTCAGGATCAGATCCTTAAAATCAAGCAACCCCTGTTTTATCCTTCTTAGCTTGTTTAAAAAAAACTAAAAATACATCTCCTTTACCACTTTTCCAAAGGCAAAACTTCAGTTTCCCAAAAATTGTTCAGAAAAATGCTGAAATGAGAGCAATTCTATCACTTTATTTTTTTTTTAAGAATGGGAAAAGGGACGATCAATCCTCAAAATGGTAAATAGCGTTTACAATGTATTGGAGGAAATGCTGGCAAACCAAGTGGGAACTTCTGTTTTTCCCCCTTAAAAATAGGGCTGTGGTCTGGATATTCTGCAGTGTACTTCAAGAATATGCCTGTCCCTGTGATGGGAACTGTACCATGCACCTCTAATACCACCCCACTGAAAAGATGTGTTGAAACAAAAGATAGTCATAGGTCTTTGTGCTTAGTTTGGATATTTCTAGTGTAACTGACAAAAACTGAGATCAATATAAGAAACATAGCAGCCCAAGTGACACAAATTCTAAATAATAAAGTAGGAAAGAGTTTGTCAGATGGTGGAAGTAATGGTTGATATAACTGTCTATTCCCTTACACTCAATAAATGGGTATCTTATGTTAATTCCTGATCCTTTTTGAGATTTTACTTCTCTGTTACACTGCACCTGCAACTTACTGGCTAAATCACTTCACTCTGAGAAATAAACTGGTGTTCATTTCAAAGCAGGTGTTAATACCTATGTCTGATAGTTGTACTTCAGGTGTGCATGTAACTGCAAGCTGAGGGAGCACTGCAGTGGGACACAGACACCAGATATTAGTCCTTCTCTGTGTGGGCCATGATACTAGTTTCTGTAGTTCTTGCAGCAAGTCATATATGTGATCATATACATGTGCCCCAAATCTTACAGCATTGCAGTGTGATGATGGCAGTAGGTTTTCTTTAGCTTGTATGACTTAGGACAAAAAAGAATCAGTATTTGCTATGTCTTATCTCTTTTCTTCACGAACAACTTAAAACATTAATTTGACAGAAGTTTGCACTTTCTTTTTTGCCATGGTAAGCCTGCCGGCTGATCCTGAAGGATCAGGTAGAATTTCCTTGTAGTCTACAGCAGCTGGCTGCAACAGGCCTGTTTCCAGGCAACTAGACCCCGTGGTTAGTGTCTTCTTAGTATCTGCATTACTGAGGATTCATTCAGCTCAAGATGGGGAAACATGCTGAATTATGGATAGAAAAAAGGCAGGTTTCTGGTTGTTTATCAGATACTTGATTCTTCTTTTTTTTCTGAAGTACAATTTCTTAAGTTGTCTTGGTTTTGTTTTAAAGTTAAGTATAGTTGGATTGGCCAAGAAGCAATGTTCATCTTCAGCTAACTCAAAAGATGCATATGCTCATATCTAACTACCTGTGTACACACATGGAAGTAGCTAGTTGGCTGAGTTAAGGGAAAGACTTACAGAAAATTGTCAGCCTAATTTGTGCTTCAGTAGTGTTATACAAATCAGAATTGAGATTTCAGTATAATAACATACAAAAATTATTTACTTGGTTTTTTTAGCAGCAGAGGATAAAATAGCCATTTTAAAGGTTGTTTTCCGTAGGTGTTCTTGTTGAGACTGATAGGTCAAAAAAGGAGAGGAGGTGGGGGAGGGCAGAAGTGGATGGACACAAACACTGAGTGACATTGAACAGATATGGCCTTTGTCCTTAAAGCCCTTATTAATTTTAATGTATCCCTTAAAATAAGAATGGTAATAAGCTTGGGTCCCAGTTTATCTAACTGAACTAAAGCTGTGCAAGAAGGAGGCAACAATGAAAATACCTAGGAAAAGCAAATTACGGGTCTAGAACAGAAAGGTTTTTAGAAATTCCCTACTGTTGTAGAAGGGCAGGTGAGAGTCTGTGTGTGAAAATAGACACTACAATGAAAAGGAAGTACAAGTGGTCTTGTATATTCACAAAAATTGAATTTTGGACATCATTTGCACATCCCTAGAACTACCTGGCTTTTCAGAGGCTGTACTGTAGTGTTGAATTTTATTAGTGTTTTTCTGGCTGAACAGCGACAGGAAGTAACCACTAGGCAGCAGTTGGCATGCACTATAACAGTTTTCAAATAAAAGAGTTGACCAAAATGTGTAGAACCCTTAAATCATATTTTGGCATCTGATGAAAATCTGATTTCTCAAGAGAAAACTACTATGACAAGTATAACTTCCGTACTGTGATTCATATGCTGCAAGCCCCAATTGATTGTGATCTTTTTTTAATCTTGAGAATTTTACTTTGAGAGAAGTTTATAGTCTTCTTTAAACTTCCACTAAAACTGTAACTGTAGCATGTTTCTTGATTGGCTGTTGGCTGTGAGGAATACTGGATGCAAGTAAATGAAAGAAAGTTATTTTTCTGTTGGAAAGCTAATATCTTTTTTTGTAGCCTGTGATAGGTTTAGCAGTGACTCATCAAGCTAAAATGTAAAAACACCATGAGTTATCTATTTCTGGGTAAAACAAATCAAAATGGATCTAAAGCCAGATTTTGTGTTGATTTGCATACTCTCTGTACCCCATGAGTCCAGTGAGATCAGAGTTTAAATCAGGTCAGCATTTGGACTAGTTTTTGGATAGTTCATCAGTTAAAGATGGGTCTTGTCAGGTATTAAGTGGAAACCCTGGTGCTGAGTTTTAAATGCTTATGAAAAAGCTGAAAGGGCTTAATGACTTCTTAGAACTGACTGGAGTGAGCCTCTAATACAAAAGGGTGAACACACATATTCAAAGTTATCCAAAGAGACAGCTGTATCCTGGACTGCTGTTTAATAGCACAAACAGGGAAGGGTGTTTAATGACTGTGCTTAGATCAGAGATCTCGCTGGACTGTTGGGAAAAGGACAGTCCTCAAAGTAACAATTGACATCAGTGTGTGGTGAAGCTGATGACAGGGCTGTCATCTTAGTCCCCAGAAATGAGTGGTGAGTTTGAGGTGAGCTTTTTCAAATTTTCTTCTTCAATAAATACCAGTCTGAAATCTTCATGGAAAACAAAGTCACATTTTTAATATAAAAACAACTTGACATTTTTCAGTATATTTTTTTAATGAGCATTGCTCTGAGCTATCTTATAATGAAATTTGCTTAAAAGTAGAACAGGCTGGTAATACTTGGCAGAACAACATGGCATATGGTAAAACAGTTGTGATTTATTGGCAAGCACTCTCATTTTAGAAAGAGTGGCTTTCAGCACAGTGGACTGTCTCGATATTCAGGGCTTTAAGGAAAAAAAAAAAAACCAAACCTGCTGAGCAGTATACATGGGTTACTTTAAAAGGCAAGGCCTTTCAATAAGGATAGGACAAGAAACTTTCTATTTTATTCTGTTTTACATGTGGCATCTGATTTTTGTCTAGCTCTTTATCCTATTTTTCACCATTTTTAGAAATGTCAAAATACTCAATAGCTTACAGGTAAGTGAACGTTTTTAGCTTGTGCAAGGTGGGATGGAGAGGACGATCCATCCAGTGAGTTGCTCAGGGCTAGTCACTCACCCCCACGCCTTAGGACTTCCTCAACTAAGAAAAAAAGAAGGGTAGTTGTAGTAGGTCACTCCCTTCTGAGGGGAACAGAAGGCCCCATTTGTAGACCTGACGCATCCCACCGGGAGGTCAGCTGCCTCCCTGGGGCCAGGATTAAGGACATAAGGAGAAAACTCCCTACACTAGTTGGGCCCTCAGATTATTACCCACTACTGATACTTCAAATAGGTGGTGATGAGGTAGCTACCAGAAGTCTAAGGGCAATGAAGAATGACTTTAGGGCCCTGGGATGGCTGGTTAAGGGATCAGGAGCACAAATAATGTTCTCCTCTATCCCACCGGTTGCAGGGGTTGATGAGGGGATAAGCAGGAGGAGCCAGCAAATTTAATTCCTGGCTGTGAGACCGGTGTAACCGGCAGAACTTTTGGTTTCTTTGGTCATGGATTGATCT
>VYXH01005875.1:23242-97756 GCA_013397275.1 Burhinus bistriatus | reverse complement strand
ACCCCTAGTCTATATTGGTGCCTTGCATTCTTCCTCCCCAGGTGCAGGACCCTACACTTGCTCTTGTGGAACCTCATTAGGTTCTTCTCTGCCCAGCACTCCAGCCTGTCCAGGTCATGCTGGATGGCAGCGCGGCCCTCTGGAGTGTCAGCCACCCCTCCCAGTTTGGTATCATCAGCGAACTTGCTGAGGATACACTCTGTCCCCTCATCCAGGTCATTGATGAATATGTTGAACAAGATCCAGCTGAGTGTTGATCCCTGGGGGACACCACTGGTTACAGGCCTCCAATTTGACACTGCTCCATTAATCACAACCCTTACCACTTTATCATATACTTTCCTTTTCTGTCAGTTATGTCTGCTGCCTATGACCAAGTCTTTGTAAGTGGGGTTGTGGCACGTTTCCTCCACCGAAAGACTTTTCCAGGATGTCTGAAAAGCACAGGATTCTTAATGCATGAGCTAGTATTAGAGTGGGTTATATGGGTGTGTAAGAGTTAGGGGTGTTCTCAGCCGTGGCCAAGAAATCTCTCAAGTAAGTCGCACAGCCCCATAAGTAGTTTTAACGGTTAATGGTGAAATAACTTTTAATAGTCTGGACTTTCAGAGGCTTTAGCTTCCAGCATTTTTTTATGCTTTTGTCTGAAACACTGAAGGCCTCTGCAGTATCAAATATTTTTCTACTGCTGCAGGCAGTTTTAGACCATAATCAAGAAGTTAAAACAACTCGGCCCTTGAAGTCTCACTTCATGAGGCGAATTTTCTAAATCTTACAACATTTTGTCATCTGGATATTCTGGTTTCTCTTTCTTCGCTGTTTAAAAAAGTGGAACCTATGCATATCATAACCACATAGCTCATTTCATTTCCTACTATGTCGTTTATATATACTCGAAAATAAACCTATAGAGAGCCTATTCAATGCTACTGTTTTGACACTATGTACTGGATGGGAGGAAACTTAACCTCTGATGTGAAGTTAACAGCCAAACATGTAGTATGACTTCTCTACATCCTTAATGTACAGACTCCCCCCCCCACCTCGAGGTATGTTTTTAAAAATGGAATGCTAACTATACGCAATTTCCCAAGTGAAGCAGCTTATTTTGCATAATAAATCACAATAATCAATATTTGCTATTCTAATGCTTGATCTTTAGATAAAATTTATTCCTCAATGATAACAGAGTGATGGCCTAGTCTCTTTAAAAGAAACAAAGTGCTTCTGTTTTCTTCCAAATCGTACATCACACCTCACACCTTCAAACTAACCCTATTGGAAGTAAACGCAGGATCCCACTTGAAAAAAATGCCATTAACCAATTAATCTCTACTTACGTGATATTTTGAAACTTATCGATGTTATTTCATTCCTTGTGTACAGTACCAATGGCTAAGTATGTTGGACAAAACTAACACTCATAACAAGTATTGTAAATATATTGTAAACCGTTTGAAAATAGTAAAATATATAATCTATTTTATAAAAATATTTTACTTATCTTCTTTAACTCTTTTGATCTATATACACTCTAGGAACTGAATAACCATATCTGTGTAGTTGTAACCAATACTTCAGTGTCTCATTTAGCACTTCTTTACAATCTTTTTGGTGTTTTTCTGGTTTTCCTTGACCCAAATCTATCTGCATTGTTAACAGCAAGATTGCTTTGGTTTAGGATGCATTTTATTGAACATCTTAACACTGTCAGTATGCTGGCTTCCCTGTCGCTTAGCAGACTGGCCTATTCCATCCAGTTAATGGCACTGTTGTTGATGCAACAGCCCGTGGCTGAATGTAATTGAATGGAATGGTGTGCCCCACCTGACCTCCTCAGCTAACATCCCATTATTAAAAGTGCAAGGGCTAAACATCTCTAACATCTAAGTATCAACTTAAACGATTCCAAAGGAAAACAGCCTTAAAAACACATTTAAGAGTTTCATTCCAATGGATGGTTTCAGTTCCTAAGTGAAACCACAGCAGAGGCAGGGGATGAAGAGGGCATCCTGATTAAGTAAGCACAGAAGAGAGGTACTAAGTACACTATATAAATGTCACTGCTGAAGTTGTACTCTTTACCAGACAGTCCTTCAATTAGACTGAAAGCTGACTCAGCAGGACTTAATGTTTTCTACCTTGTGTTTCCTCCACATGCAAAGAAAATTCAAAATTAAAAATAAAGTAGTATAGACTCATTTTTTCCTTGACATCCGAAAAATTTTTTAAAATGAAGCCACCAGATAGGTTAGAAAATTCATTATTGTAGGAGATTTTTTTCACTTACCCCCTTAGAAAGAGGGAAAATTTAATTCTTGATTAGATAATAATTCTCCAAATTTGTAGAATAACTATCTACAGAATCAGTCAGCAATGTTACAAAAAGTAGTAACCTTCACAAGTTGAAGAAAATTAAGAGCCTAATTGTTCTGCTGTTGTTGCTTAAAACCACTCCAGCAAGCCCCTCTGACTTTGCATGATTAAGGTACTGATAAATGACAAAGATGATAAAAGAAGTGGCAAATCTTTCAAGAATCCAGAGATGGGGAGTTTAGCATACATTTTTTAGAAGATTTCTGTCATGACTTCAGCATTTTCCATGTCACTGTGCAAACTTTTTGTATCCCTGAGATCCTTAATTTTCCCTGGGAACTGAATGAGAACATTAATCTCCTCATTCAGTTCAGAATTCCACTCCAAGGCATTTAAAATTTAGCAATGCAGCCCCCAATATAGGTGAATTCTGTCTGCATGTGGTGTAGGATGTATGTAGACCTGATTTTGATAACTATACTGGTGCAGTACCGTATCTGAGCTAATAAGCACTTCTGAGAGACTGTGAGTAAAGATGTGTTACAATTAGGTCCATAACGAAACCTATTTCAAGGGAAATAAGTGTCAAAAACCTAAGGAAATCTTGTCATCATTCTTCATGAATATGAGCAATCATTTTAATCACATTTTCTCTACAATACAGTTAACACATGAACAAATGGCAAAATAGAAGTAGTTTTGTCATGTAGATGTAATTTCAAAGCTAACAACTGAAGCATTGCACTGATGCTCAACCAGGTTTAACGTGGCAAGGAGACATGCAAAAACATGAAGAGCAACATTAATTCTATGGTTTGGTCCTAGAACTTCTTTTCTCTGACATTTCTTTAAGAATACTTAAGCAGTATTTAAAGAAAAAGTAAGCAGGAAAACCTTGATGCTGGCTCTTGTTAACACTCGTACACAGGAAGTCCAGACATTGTACAAGAAGAATTGGTAGAACTCAGAATTGGTTCCAAACTTCAAAAGTCGATGACTCAAAGTTGAACTTTAGATTATAAACATGAATTAGAGTGGGTGAAAGAAAATTAAGGAGAGTAGAAAGAGTTGAGAAAACTTTAGGAACTGAATTTTGACCATCTTACATTTCAATTTGTACTCGGATAAACACAAAAAGGTTTCAAAAAGTTAATAAAAGGTTGTATTTATTCCTCTTTACTCTCAAGTTTAAGATTTTTATTTTTTTTTGTCAATAAACAGACACACTTGGGACAAGTTTTTTCTCATGCAAACAGTTGAAAATTAGTGTCTTGCATGTAGTTACTATGGTGTAAGTGAAGAGTAGTAACATTGTGAATTTGCAGCTGTGTCTCTGCAAACTTTACAGTTACCATACACTACTTACTGTGTACACCTGTGTGTAGGCATGTATATTAACATAAACGTGCTTTGAGTCAGGACACTTTCCAAAAACACAAGAGGAAACAAGTCTCATTTGTAGCTATCAATTAAAATGTACTTTTAGTTTCCCTTACTAGAGACCTCTAAATGCACTGGTAGTTCTGAAGGGAAATCACACAACAGTCAACAAGGTGGAAGAGGAGCATCTGCAAGTTTCCTACCACACAGTGAATTTCCAGTGTAATTAGATCTTTATGGACGTGGAATCCAATGACAAGATCCTGTACTTTAATTGAGCTCCTGGGACCGTGTTCAGGTAATCATTTTCAGAGGCTGCTTGTAAGCAGTGACTAGTTCATATGAGGAGATTGACAACACGGACTCCTGAATGCTGATCAGAAGACGCTTTATTAGTCCAAACCCCTCGCTTATATATCCTAATTTGCTGTTCACGCGCACCATAATAAAATATCACTGGTTAATCAATAGTGTTCACGCGCTTCTTAGCTACATTTCATTGGTTAATTGTTAAGCTACCAACACACTAAACTTCTTGCTCAAAATCCTGTTTTTCTTCTCTCTTCCTTCTTATCTCTGGCCTTGCTTCGTATCTTGTTTCTCTTCCGGGCGTTCAGCCAAGGGCATCGTGGCCTCCAGCGCTCACCTTGAAGCTCTCTACATTCATATATGACTTCTCAGGGGTGCAAAAGTTCTGTGTAAACAAAGGCTTTTTTTTTATACCACATCACTGAGGGATGTCAGAAAATAATCTATTCCCATTGGACAAAAGAATGACTATCACCTTTGGAAAGACAGCAATCATGAGTCTGCTGTGACTTTAATGAGGGCTACTCAGGTAAGTACAGTCGCAGAAGAAATCGCTAATTTACTACCTCAAAATTTATGCCCATACAGAATATCGGAGGATTTGCTGCTGAATTCCAGGAATGTGGAATATCTACTTGGACAGTGGCAACTGATGTATACGATCATAGTTTACTCTTTGCAAAGAACTGACACCTATATTAACAGAAAAAGCCCCTGGTGTTGCAGCTGTGGTGTATTGTAAGGAATAATTCAGACACACCTGTGTGTGAAGTGGTAGTAGACTCCATGAAGCAGAAAGTTTAAGAAACTTGATGCTGTATGTGTTGTGGGAAGGACAGGTGTGTTCTTCACAGAATTGTTGATGTTACTGAAAGCAGTAAAAATGATGACCTTTACTTTAGATGTTCAATATCAGGCAATTAAAATGGATAACAAAGCCTTATGCAACATCACAAATTCTTTCCTAGTGTAGAAATGCTTTTCATTTCCTTGCTGTTGTAACGACAAGTCTCTGGAGGGTGCCTCTTTTTCTTCTAGCTTTTTTGAAATCTGCTTTGAAAGTTGGCTTATGCTGCTTATATGGTAAGATAATTTGCTACCTTCTAGGTACTCTGAAGATATATTTTGAAAAACTAGGAACTTGTGAAAATGCCTCAGTATTGCAGGGTTTTTGAGTCATTTCACTTTTAGGTGTGAGAGTCCTTGATGTCAGTTCTTTAGTTAACTTTATTAATAAATATGTTTTAAGATTGAAAAAACACATTTCCATTGAACAATATAGAATAAAAATTAAAAAGGGTAGTATATTCTATAGTTTATAAAATTAAAACTAACAAAAAAAGATTCTTCCTACCTGCTTCAGTATCTTCACTTTAATCTCTGAGATCTCATCTATTACTTCAGAGAACATTTTTATGTCTGGAATATGGGGAAAAAAATGTATATTCAGAAAGTACCATTCTCGATATTTTCTTACTTCCTTGTTAAAAAAATGTACTTTATTCCTGTGAAAAAGTAGTTGAAATCACAGTCACCCTTGCTTCAAGAGCAGGAAAAAGTCTTTTTCCCTTTCTTTTTACTTTTTGAACAGCGTTTCTATTGTACTTCTTAATTACTGTTCTTCTAGCTTTAGGTGTTTGTTATAATCTTCCAAATATAAACAAGTAAAGAGTTCTGTGTCATATGAAGAAAAGAAAGAAGTCATATGCAGACAGCAGGAACAAGCACAATCTTTTCAATAAACTCCTGACAATGTTACCTGTGTGCACTAAGACACTTAAAAAAGAATTTTGAATAACCACGTGCATCCTTGGTTTGATTATAATTGTTATATTTGTGAGCTTCAGTGGATATCTTCTTAGAGGGAAGACTAAGAAATCTAGTGGCACAAGCTCTCAGTTTTCTTTTCTCAAAGTTACTTGAAGAAATAAGCCTTTCTAAATGCTCGTCAATGCTGCAAGGAAAAGTCTTCCTCTAGCTTCCCGTTCCTTTATAGTCAGCCTTGCACACTCTGCAGCCAGAGTCATGAGCGCAAGCCTACTGGTATGAAGAGAAAAGCACTGTAGACACTAAAAAGCGGGAAATGCTTCAGGTATACTCTGGAATACAAATTATGATGATATTCCTTTGAGTCTCAGAGGTTCAAAAGTCATGGCCTAAATTAGGTAAATTAAACTTAGTGCTGAAATTCAGTATTACATTTTTTAGATCTAGGAGCAGAAATTAGTTTTACCTACCCAAGTACCTGCCAATGAACATGTCAGTAGGAATCAAAAGTTTCTTCCCTCCCTTGAGCTATGACTAACCCAGACACTGCTACTCTTCTTGTATATTCCGGAACAGATTTGTAAGACAGGAGACACTAACTCTAATGGACTCCAGGAATTGTCTCTGGAGGAACACTCCAGGAGCATAATCCAAGTGTTGATAGAAACTTCTCATTTATGTCTGGGAATGGTGCACAAAAATTTGCCTTATTGGCTGTAAGTAACCCAATGGGAGAAAAGATCTGCCTTCAATATGGGAGACATTTGATTCCTGTATTCATCAGTTTCCATACTAACCTTGTTATACATTATTAAATTTCAGATATTGTGTGATTTTTAAATAAAACAAGAGTTTAATACCTACGGAATACTTTTCATAATATGTTATCTGAAGATATTGAGAATTTTTGTTGAGAAGTTTTGTGAAGAAAAGTGAGAAAAAATCTGTTAAAAGGAGATAGCATTTGATGGCTTGATTGTAAATTATCTAAATGATGCAGATTATGAAAGTCTTCTTTAACCATTATGTCTTCTTCCTTATGACTCTTGCTTTTGATGGCTGTGGTAAATATGCAGGTTTTTATTCTCCATTCCATGGAAAAGAATGCCATTCACCTAAATAAGTGTATTCCCAACTCAGTGTTTACTAGGAAAAAGATGTGCTTTTCAAAATACCTTTGGTTTTGTTACTTAGTAGGTTTATAAACAATGGCTTTAAAAAAACATTTGCATTTACGCTTAGTGAAAAAGGGGGGTTAACTACTTTTAATTTTTTAAATTATTTTTTAAAAATTAATTCTTCAGCACAACTTTGACTGATTTACCAGGAAGGGTAATAAATAAGATTAAGGATGTAAAGACCTCAAAGCTCCACACTAGACTATTTTGGTGGTTTACTTGTTTAAGTATGTTGTGCAAATACCGATCAATGTGACATACAATTGCTACGTTAGCACTTTTTTTTTAATTTACTTTAAATGCAACCCTTGAAGCTCTACCCTTATTTCCTTGAGTATTATTTTCCAGAATTGAAAAAAAAAATGATATTACAGGACAAACAAATAACAATGAATAGTATTTTCTTTTTCCACTGTACTCTGCCCTCTTCATACACAATGGTGTATTACTATGTAAAAAAGAAAAGAAAAATACCACCAACAATGAAAGCCAACATCCTTCTTTTCTGATCTTAAGGCAATCTGTGAGACGTAATGATGGGAAAAATGGTGCCTTGTGCAAGGAAAAACATCCTGAACTTGTGACATGTAAAATATTCTGAAAGACAAAAGGGACCATTACAAATACATACAACTAAGAATGTATTCTTAGTCTAATTAAAAGCTTCCCAACCTAATAAAAGTACAACTAACAGCCATTAGCAGTCATATTACTAGCATCCATAATCCAGATTATCTAATAAATACAGGAAAGCCTTACTAATAATTAAAATAAGCTTTAAATTATTACCTAAGGAAATTTACTAGATTTACTCCTTTTCTCTGATGTTAGGATCACTCTTTTAAAGTCCCTTTGGATCTTACAGTCAACACTGAAATCCTTTTCAAGATGACTGTGGGCAAGTGAGGGTGGTGCCAACGAGTCACCAACACCCTAAGGTCTTCACCAGGAAGAAGATGATATAGGTAGTGGGCTCCCTTTTTCCTCAGTCTTAGGTCTGTTTGGGAATATTTTTATGTTTCCCATCACCACCTGCTCTCTTCCCCCTGCTTCCAGGGAAAAAATGAAAGCTGTCCCACAGTCCCCTAATTTCTCCTGGTATCACAACCTGTCTTCCCTGGGACAGGCCCAACAGGCAGACAGGACAGATGATACAGAAGATTCCCTGTCCTCTCTCTGTCTGGCTGAACACAGTGGCTTAAGGGATAGGGGACAATGTCAACAAGTTCCTGCCCAGCCCAGCAGGTGCCTCTTCTCTGTGACTACCCCACCTTCCCAGGTGTAATAGGTACAAGACTCTGCAAATGGAACCAAACAATAACGAGAATGATGGTTTATCTAGCTTGGAGGTGGCGCTGAGTTTAAGTCGGCCTATGCCCTGCGTCAAAATCGCTTCCATAAAGATAAAAAGATGGGTCATTTTCATAGCAGACTCTCTTCTGAGGGGAACAGAAGGCCCAATATGCAGACTGGACCCACTTCTTAGGGAAGTCTGCTGCTTCCCTGGGACCCTGGTTAAAGATGNGTTTGAGGGTCGGTGTGCTAGCAAGGTCCTTTGGTCTGCTGTCTCAGTGGAGGTAGGGGATGGAGCAGCAGCAAAGACGCAAGGGACTGATGTGTTAGAAACCACTGAAGTGCCTGAGAATGGTCACGTAGGAATTAGGGCTTCTCCCTGCTGGCAGGATCAATATCCCAACTGAAATGGATCTACACCAACACATGCGACATGGGCAACAAACAGGAGGAACTGGAAGCCATTGTGCAGGTGGAAAACTATAATTTAGTTGCTGTCACAGAAATATAGTGGGATGACTTGCACAACTGGAGTGTTGCAATGGGTGGCTATAAAGTCTTCAGAAGGGATAGACAAGGAAGGAGAGGCGGTAGGGTAGCCCTGTGTGTTGGGGAGTGTTTTAATTGTCTAGAGGTTAACGATGGTGACAATAGAATCATAGAATCAGAATGGTTTGTGTTGGAAGGGACCTTTAAGTGACATCTAATTCAAACTCCCCCTGCAACAAGCAGGGACATCTTCAACTCCATCAGGTTTCTCAGAGCCCCGTCCAATCTGACCTTGAATGTTTCCAGGGATGGGGCATCTACCACCTCTCTGGGCAACATGTTCTGGTGTTTCACCACCCTCAACATAAAAAATTTCTGCCTTATGTCTAGTCTAAATCTACTCTTTTAGCTTAAAACCATTATCATTTGTCCTATCACAACAGGCCCTGCTAAAATTTTATCCCAAATTTTCTTATAATCCCCCTTCAAGTACTTAAAGGCCACTATAAGTTCTCCCTGGAGCCTTCTCTTCTGGCTGAACAACCCCAGCTCTCTCAGCTGTCGTCATAGGAGAGGTGTTCCATCCCTCTAATAACTATTGTGGCCTTTCTCTGGACCCTCTCCAACAGGTCCATGTCTTTCCTGTGTTGAGGGTTTGAGTGTTTTATTGGTAAGAATAAGGGGGAAGGCAAACAAGGTAGATATCATGGAGGAAGTCTGTTATAGACCACCCAAACAGGATGAAGAGGCAGATGAAATATTCTATAAGCAGCTGGAGAAGTCTCAAGTTCTCTAGCCCTTGTCTTCATGGGGCACTTCAACCTACCAGATGTCTGCTGGAAATATGATACAGCAGAGAGAAAACAGTCTAGGAGGTTCCTGGAGTGTGTAGAAGATAAATTCCTGACCCAGTTGGTGAGTGAGCCAACTAGGGAAGGTGTCCCACTGTAACTGTTGCTTGTGAACAGAGAAGGACTTGTAGGTGATATGATGGTTGGAGGCTGTCTTGAGCATAGCGATCACAAAATGAGAGTTTTCAGTTGTCAGAGAAGTAAGGAGGGGAGTTGGCAGAACTGCTACCTTAGATTTCCAGAGGGCAGACTTTGGCCTGTTTAGGAGCTTTGTTGACAGACTCCCTTGGGAGGAAGTCCTGAAGGGCAAAGGGGTCCAGGGAGGCAGGACATTCTTCAAGAAGGAAATCTTAAAGGCACAGGAGCAGGCCATCCCCATGTGCTGAAGACAAGCTAGTGGGCAAGAAGACCAGCCTGGCTGAACAGAGATTTTTGGCTGGAACTCAGGAAAAAAAAGAGAGTTTATGACTTTTGGAAGAAAGGGAAAACAATTCAGGAGGACTACAAGGATATCATGAGGTTATGCAGGGAGAAAATTAAAAGGACCAATNATGAACTCCCCATAATTATCTCTCCATTCTTATGTTTGAATGGAACTTCCTATGTTCCAACGGGCACAAGTTGGAACATAGGAAGTTCCATTCAAACATTAGGAAAAACTTCTTTACAGTGAGGGTGACTGAGCGCTGGAAGAGGCTGCCCAGGGAGGTTGTGGAGTCCCCTTCTCTGGAGATTTTCAAGACCTGCCTGGATACAGTCCTGAGTAATGTGCTCTAGGCAGTCCTGCTTTAGCAGGGGAGTTGGACTAGACGATCTCTAGAGGTCCTTTCCAACTCTGAAAATTCCATGATTCCATGATAATCCAAGGGGAAATGGTTAGCAACCTGCTACAGCACTTAGACATACACAAGTCTCTGGAGCTGGATGGGATCCAGCCAAGGGTACTGTGTGAGCTGGCAGAAATGCTTATCAAGCCACTTTGAACCATTTATCAGTAGTCCTGGCTAACCAGGAATGTCCCACTTGACTAGAAGTTAACAAATGTGACACCCATCTACAAGGAGGGCTGGAAGGAGGATCCAGGAAACTACAGGCCTGTCAGTCTGACCTCAGTGCCAGGGAAGGCTATAGGGCAGATCATCTGGAGTGCCATCACAACATACATACAGGACAATCAAGCCTAGTCAGCATGGATTTATGAAAGGCAGGTCCTGCTTAACTAACTTGTCTCCTTTTATGACAAGGTGACCCTCTTAGTGGATGAGGGAAAGGCTGTGGATGTGGTCTACCTAGACTTCAGTAAAGCCTTTGATACTGTTTCCCACAACATACTCCTGGAGAAACTGGCTGCTTATGTCTTGGAGCCCAAGCCTCACCAGTGGGCACTTGCCTCACTAGTGCCAAGTACAGGAGGACAATCACTTACATAGTCCTGCTGGCCACACTATTCCTGATACAAACCAGGATGCTACTGGCCTTCTTGGCCACCTGGGCGTACTGCCAGCTCATATTCAGCCGGCTGTCTACCAACACCCTAAGGCCCTTTTCCGACAGACAGCTTTCCAGCCAGTCTTCCCCAAGCCTGTAGCGTTGCATGGGGTTGTTGTGACCCAAGTGCAGGACCTGGCACTTGGCATTGTTGAACTTCATACCATTGTCCTTGACCCATCGATCCAGCCTGTCCAGATCCCTCTGCAGAGCCTTCCTACCCTCAAGCAGATCAACACTCCCACCTAACTTGGTGTCGTCTGAAAACTTAGTGAGGGTGCACTCGATCCCCTCATCCAGATCTTGATAAAGATATTAATGAGAACTGATAAAGATGTTAAACAGAACTGGAAAGTCATGCCCTATGGCATACTTCTTCCATAAATATTTAAGATACTGGAATTGTTACTCTGTTCAAGTTACTTTTTTTAACTGGTTTTGTTTTTTGTTTTTGTTTTTTTTTCCTTTGGTTGCTGCTTTATTTTAAACCATTTTAAACAGATTAATTTGTCTGTTTAAGGAGGATTATTTAAGAAGTAGTAGCCCCTTGTGCACATAAGTTATGTGTGACACTGAGATGGATGCATCGCTTAATTTAAATCTCAATAACTTTGCCTTAAACATACAGTTAACAAATATTTTCTGCCTAAATGTATTGCACATTGCCTACAATGAAAAAGATAAGAAGGATGTTTAGATGTATAAAGTTTTTATGAGCTGTAGATGTTTCAGACAATCTACAAAGTCATCAAAGAAATAGCATGTGATTAAAATCCCTGCTTTTATGAGAAGTGATTAAATGGATTTTGTTTCTATTTGTTTGTTATTATCTATTTCATTTATTATCTATTTCAATCATTATTATTATCAAGAACATAGTCAGACTCAAATTTCTGTTACCTACACGCCATTAGAATGACAAACTGGAACCGTAGTCCTTCAGTCAGAACTGTTTACTGTGCTTCATTAGAGCAACATTGTTGCAAGTGAAAGGAAGCGAGGAAATGTCAGGAGTTTTTCTGCTCTGCGTCCTACAATCCTGCTTAGTGCAATCCACTAAACAACTGACACCACGGTAGTGCCTGTGTTTGCTCACTACTTGTCTGTAATCATATTCTGTTCAAGAGGCAGATAAAATTTCTTTTTTACCTTTGGCATTGTTGTCCCAAATCTGGGTTCTTTACCCACTGTGCAAGCCAATAACACACAGAGCAGAGGTATTTCCAAGTTTATTCCATTAATGCGCAGAAATGGGGTGCTCATCCCAAGACGGCAACACACCTTATTTTCAAAAATCTCCCCTTTTATACATTGATTATTACATATTCAAGCAACTAATACATATTCATTGTTATTCTCTTTAATGATTGGTCAAGATTTCTTCGCTTCCCATGTAAATTAGCGCACAGACTCTGTCTTCTTCTTCCATTGCTCTCTTTTGAGTAGGTGGTGTCATTTGGGTAGGTGGTCAATGAGTCAGTGGTCGTGATCTCCCCCTGCCAAAACTACCTTTTACCTACTTCTCCTCTAATCTTGCCAGTCCCAGGTGGTTTTCTCAGTTTGCTGACCAGGCCTACAGTTCATCGCTCTCTTGACAGGAGTACCCTACTTATCAACAAAGCTACATTGCCCAGAGGTTAGATCCTTAACTGAATTGTAGATAAATCATGTCTAGTTACTATTTCTCTATTTTAACATTAGGTAAAACATTAAATAGGGTTGGGGCTGTATAGAGGACTCTAGCAGCAGCAGGTTTCCTTAGTTGCTTCAATTACATTTTACATTTCACATTTCATTTTTCTAGTTAATATCAATTTTACTACAACAGCATTACATGGCATATCCAGGCTAAAAAACTTTATGTTTCCCTCATCTATTAGATGGTTTTGGAAAATACATTCTGATCCCTCAGGGCAAGGTTTTTATTTGTCACCGCAGAGACTACTCCTGTATTCCTAAGGCTGGACATTACAAGAATTGTGTATAAATGATTCTTGAATTATTTAAGCTCAACACAGTTTAGGAGCACTTCAGTTTTAAGTGCTTTAGAGACAAGTAAAACACTATGTTATTTTCTATTTTAAAACCTTGAATACATTCCTTTTTTTTAAATCTGAATCAAAATGAGTAAAAAAGGAAAGAAAGTCTGGAACTATTAACAATTTACAGAACTACCAAGACATCAAGGATACACTTCATGGTTACTTCTCAAGAAACAGTTATCTATCAGAATGACTGTGTAACCTCTGCCAGAGGTAGCCCTTCCTCCTGCCTCCAAAGCATCAGAAAAAGGTATGTCTAATGATTGGAAAAAACATCTTTAAACCTACTCTCCACACACCTACATAGCACCTATGAGAAAGTTTTGGGCAGCCTACCTGAGGTCTTAGATCCATGATGGCTATGTGCTGTTACTCTTCCATGAGGTCCCAGAATGATTTAGCCCAACAGAGAAATACAGCAAGGGATGAGCCTCTAGAATTTTATAAGCACTATTGACACTGAAGCTTGTAAGTCTACAGATATTTCTGTCACTGACAATGCTAACTTAAGCAGTTCTTGCTTTCCTGTTGCTTATTTATGTCCTTGTGTCTTCCTGTCACTGGTAATGACAAATCACATTTCAACCTAGCAAAGTGATCTATCTTGTGCACTGCTTTTTTTTTTTTTTTTTTAAGACATCTTGTGGAAATTAAGGTATAGAGGAATTTCATTCCTATTATGGCAGTAGGCAGGTTTTAGTCTGTCCATCATTCTGTGATAACAAATGAATTTTTTGCTTTGGGTTTTTTTTGTTTTGTTTTGTTTTTTTTCTTAATTAGATCAATAATGGGATGGTAGTGGCCTCCTGCAGTCACCCTATTTGGTTGAGAGGTACTCAGAAAGGTGGAAGAGAATGTCTTTTTAAAACTCTGCCTTGAGGGACTGGGATGGTATGTATGAATGTATCAACTGAAGATATTAATGTACCTTTGTCAACTGTATTGAACTTTTTTTAAATTCTGAGATGTTTTTCACACTATACCTTTTGTAGCTTATCACATGTCTTACTGTGCAGTGGGTAGACACTCTACATCAAGGAGGAACAATGAGACTTTCCCCAGGTCTCATTTCTAGAAACATTGATATCCAGGTGATAGAGGTGTTGGCATCTGTGAAATCTTGCTTGTATATCCGTGCTCATGGATTTCCTAGTGGCCAGCTTCTAGCACAGCTACCCTTACAGCTTTCAGGTGTAAATAATTTTGAAATGCTTCCTCTCTTTACAGTACCAGATATCAGTCTGAATACAAATCCTGCACTATGTTTTGCCCCATCTCAGAATTACACCTCAGATATAGCATGATTCATTTGACATTGTCTTTCTGCACTTGGTTTCTTGGACACATGGGCACATGTGGCAGTATTTCTGAGCCTGCAAGATTTGGGATGAAGAAACACTTTAGAAATTGCAGTCCATGCAGGGCTTCATACAAACATCTATGGAAATGTTCAGCATGAATGGACAAGTAGTTGAGACTGGCTGTGAAGCCCTAGGAAACCTTTTTTCCCTCGTCAAACCATCAAGCCATAATAAAGTATCACCACATATGCTTCTTGTGCTGGTGCACTGGGGGAGGAAGGGATCATACTAATTCTGTGAACCTATTCAGATGCACACAGTATTGTATTCCACAACCTTAAAATCAGGATGTCAGCCATACCTAGAAGCAGTCCTACCACAGAGAAATTTCAAGCTGGTTGTCACGAAACAGCACAAGCTTATTTTAAAATTAGGTGTTACCTTAAGAATAAAAGCATGCTTTCCACCTACATGTCAAGACAGTAAATGGAAAACCAATATTACACCCTGAATCTACTCTTTTCACCATTTATTTTGTGCAGTAGGACATGCTTTAACTTCTTGAACAGTTTCTGTTTTTTTTGGCATTATACAAGATTCTGTATTTTGTTCTTTAAAATATTTAATAGGATATGAGTAGTTAGAAAGTATGCATATCTGGATATTTGATATCTTTCATGTAGTCACCACTCCACAGAATATTGCTGTTTCAACATTTATATGGCTTTTTCATCAATATCCTTCTTATTTTGACATCACAGTGAAGACCTGCTTAAAAGTGCATCAGTTAAGAATTTTTTTAAATTTCTTCTAAACTGGATGCAGTTTAGAGAACAACTCAATAACACAGCTTATAAAATAAAAAGAACGCAGTCCAAACCATGATCATTCCCTGATGAGAAAAAAATGCATGTCTGAAAAAGCTAAACTTACTCAAGCACCAATGAATTTACAAAGCTTTGCATAAGAAGCCTTACATTTTTCCAAAGTACTAAAATTTTATCGTTTAATTCAGCTTTGCAAGATTTCTTTTTCACATAATACTTCAATACACATATAAACATGCAAGACTGAGACTACGTATTTATACAATAGACTTGTCTGTTTTCAATGGGAGGGAAGAATCACTACATAATATTCCAGAGGCACCTCTAAGAAGATCTAAAGTGTTACGTGCCATTATAACTTAAAGTTCTTTACACAGCAAAGCATTGCTCTTCAGAAAAGGATGGCAGTGAGATAAGGTTGTCAGCTGAGGTCAGTAAGACTACTCAGAAGACTAAAGTGTCTCCAATACCTTGATAAATTGAGTCCATAGCATTTTTTAATTTAAACCAACAATAGCAAAGAAATTTTGCTTAGGTACAACTATGCAGTCATCTCACTTACGCAATCTGTTACACTGTGATATTCTCTTGGTTGCCAAGCAGCCAAGAATGAGTGTAAAAATAAAAGCTCAGACAAAAAATGTTAACTTATTTTAAAAAAAAAAAATTGAAATAAGCTAGAAGACCTAAAATAAGTAGCAAAAGGGGCATACTACTATACATTCCAGTCACCTTCACCTTCCACTTGATTTAGTACAAAGTGGAGCTAAACTTTAAATCTATTTAGTTTTGTGAAATAATATTTAGGTGTTCCAGAAGGCTTATTTTTTCTCCCTTTCAATATAATAAACTTATGTGCTATACAAGAAAATAAAAATGATGCTTTCTTTTGCCTTGAATATGTTGGCAATCCAACATTAGTCCTTTTCATGTTCTTCCTAGGTTTGTTTTTTTCTTCAAAACCCAGTATTTTGCAATATATTGTCTGTTCCTACTTTCTACTGTCTCAAGCTGTCTTCATTTTGCTCTTATAGAAAAATATATTCTGGAACAAAAATAATTCTTGTCCTTATGTTGAGACTTAAAAAAAACATTAAAATTCTTTAGACCTTGTCAGTCAAGGAGTTAGTTAATTTAGTCCTCCTTTTTAAAAATCCCAATTTCAGTGAAAAATAGCAGAGTTCAAGTATATCTGCACAGCTTCCGACTACAATAATATATTGCAAGTGCTCTTGTTGAATTTTATTTGTAACAGAAAAAAAAAATTACATAAATGACATAATTATATGATTTGGAAAATCAGTATTAACCCTGTTGGAACAAAGAAAAAGGAATCAAGCTTCTGACAGGAAAGGTGTGATATAACTGCTATGAAATAATAAAAACAAGTAGTAATTTAATTTTAAGTGGTAAGATATCACATAGCAGGGTTTTGTTCATTTTGTGTTCACTTGCTGTGAATTTATTATATGTATCCCAGAAACGCAGAAGGTCTCCAAACAATAACAAGGTCCTACTAGGTGCTTCGCAGTCACAGAATAGACTGAATTCTCCCATCAACAGCTTGTACTCTAAACTGACAAACCAAAGCAAGTTAATAGGATAACTCAAACACAGTTGAGGTTGGAAAGAGCTCACTTCTAACTTTACCACACCAGAAATTGCTACCTTCTCAGCTGTCAGAGTATATATATGAATATGGGCAACACTAACCCAGTTCCATCAGAGGGAGTCAAGTTTGAACATGATATCACTAAATGTTGAACTGATTCATTTTAACAGAAGTGAAAAAGGAATGTCTACAGTTGAAGGCTGAGAGGGGAGAAGGTAACTTTCAACCAGAAGGTGCTGAAGAGTAGCTGAGAAGAACAATCTCTTCAACTGGCTCTGCTGCACCTGGAAAAAAACATGACTGCAGTTGTAATAAAAGAAGAAATCTGATGAACTGAGATTTCCTGAGTCCTAGATTGTATTAACCAAAAAGTCAAACAACTTCATTTTGTACACTATATTAAAACATGTTAATATATATCTAGGTTCTAATAACAGACGCCTTTCTGAACAACGAATAATTTTAAAGCAATTTGTTCCTCTGGAATTTGTTCCCTAGTTTAATGCTAAGTAAATTAGATGCTGTCATTGAGGTTCATTCGTTCTGCTGCTTTCTCTTCTGTTTCTTCTGATAATGCTTCCAGTTAAAAAATACTTTTGCAGTCACAGTTTGAGATGAGAAGCTGTTCTTCCTTATTAACATAGAAACATTTACTTTTAAATTTCTTTTCCACCATCACAAGTTACTAAAGCATCTACTGTATTTTATGCCAAAATAAAATGAAGTTGCAGAGTCAAACATTTAAATAATGTTTTTGTGCAATTAGAGATATGCTGAGCATTTCAAAACAAAAACAAATCAGAGCCATCCATACCCTGTGCCAAGACCATTCGAAAACAATCTGCCTTTATAAAAACAAGTTGGAAAACACTATTTCCAAGAATAAAAAGCAATTACTTTTAAGAATGCAGTGAGATTTGGGATTTGATGTTTACTGCTGAAATCTCTAGTAGTTAATGAGTCACATTGCTTTGCTTCAGTCACCTTGCCTTGACTGACACAACACGACACATACCATTGAACAAAGTCAGCTAGAAAATTTGAACACATGTATTTTATGGAAAATTGAGCTTGAAGTGGAAAAGGTTCTTGAAATATCTGTATTGAAAAACAAATAAATTGTGTTCAGGAATTTAGGGATCTCCTTGACAGTGTAAAGTGAAGGTGTAGATATTCTTCACCCTGGTATTGGAAATGTATGGTTTGGGTTTTGGTTTTGGTTTTCTTTTTCTTTTTTTTTTTTTTTTTTTTCCTAAAAACTATGTAGTTGGTATTCCACAGATCCAGATAAGTGTAGAGTCAATAAAAAACTTCTCTGCAGGCAGTAGGAACGTCACCTACTAAGCAGTATAGATGCATACTGCCAAAAGCTGAAAACATCTTTAACTGCCTGTTCTTTCTCTTCTAATTTCACCCAACAGAAGGAAGGTTAAAAAGATATAGACATTGGCAATAAGTAGCATACTAACTATAGAGACTTTAAATTTAAACTATAGCATAATCTCAGACCATTAAGGATTCCTGCAACAGGAAGTCAGGATAAACTTGACCTTTCGGGAGCCAAAGCTGTTTAGCAAATAGAGGATTCTATAGGCTGTGACCACAGGACTATGGTGGGAAACCCTTTGCTTTACTGGCAAGGTAGTTCCCATGCTAAATCTAAGAGAACGTTTTTTATGTATAATACTGATGAACTTGTTCAGAAAATTTGTGCGTACATAGTAGGCATTAGGGGCTTCTAGATGGTTTGCAGACTGATGTGGCTAATAGGTCCTTGATTTTTTTTTTCCTCCACAAACTAGCTCAAATCATTTTCTGATTTTTCTCATTTCAATTAGTCGATTTTCAAACTTCACTCAATTTTATTCTGCTTTTAATTTTGTTGATCATATTAGCAGATCGTCTTTTTATTTATTTGTGAATCCATTGTGTTACACAAGGCAGACGCTTAAGCACGTACTCAGAATTTGGGTATGAAATAGCTAGACCAGCATACCAGTCATAACAGAGTCATGTTTACTCATATAATTTGTACCACTGAAAGTTTCACAAAGCTGCAGGTGTTTTCCTGAGCTAAAAGAAAACAAACAAAAGAATAACAAATGCTATCTCATTCACAAAGAAACACTCTCTTTTTATTTAAGGTTTTCTTATCTTTCTGTTAATGAAAAATAAATCTCAGTATGGCTTTATTACACATTCTGTCCATCAATTAAAAATCTTTTTTTTTTATTATTTCAGTGCTTCTTTTAAAGAAAATACCACAAACCATCCATAAAAAAGCTCCTCTCCCTTTTCATAAATCGAAAGAGAGAAACAGGCTAACAATTACTTGCTATGTGATTCAGCATATAATTCTCTATAAAACAATGCAGTTATGTTAATTTGGTATGAAAAATGCCCCATTGCTGCACCACAGACCAAAACACCTTGAGATGTTTTAATTAAATTACTTTGCATAAAAATACCAGGGTTTGGAGGTAAAAAAATATCAGAGATGGAAAGCTGCAATAATTAAGTAATATTTCATGTTAAATTAAGGGATTCTTATCACCTATATGAAAAGATCTGTTAGACAAATTTCTCCATGCAAATATGATTTTTTTTTTTTTTTAAAAAGAAAAATACACCTTCAAAATAGTTTTCTTATTCATCCAATCTTTTTCCACGTTTGGATCAAAGGCATCATTATCTGAGAGAAAAGAACTTGCCTCAAGTAAATGCTGAAAACCAGTCCTTTGCAGTCAAGTACAATAATGTATTTCTCCTACAAAACCCTGTTTTGTCATATAATATATTCAATATTTCTATAGTTTCTCTTTCAGGCCAGTACAGCTATATGGCCACATAATTACCAATACATGACTCATAAATCGCAGGCTCCTCAAGGGCTTAGAAAACTTAAGGTGACCAGAGATTTTTAATTCAATTTCTTTCCTAAAACAGGAAACTGTGTCTTATTTTGAAACAATTCCATTACCAATAGTATTTGCAGGATATGATATTAAGCAATATCAGTATGTGTGAATAGCACAATCCAATTTAAAAAAAAGAGTAAAGAAATGAAGGTCATACCCAGAAACAACTAAAAGTACACTGAATGAACAAAGTTTTATTTTATACTGAACACTATTGAATAATAATATTAAACAGTGGCTTGGAGCTACAGTTGTTCCGAACTATGTTTTGCAAAGATACACACAAGCATAAGAAAAAGGCACAGAGATCCTTTAAAAAAGGAAGGCTTATTTAACACTGTGTTTCTACCTCACAGGGTTGTGTGAGTTTTTTGAAGTGTTAACTTCTAGCAAATTTCATCTGTATAAGAGTGCTGATTCAAGAAAATATCCATGAAATGAAAAGACAACATAAAGGACATAGGAAACTTTTAATCACAGTTAAAGCTGAAGAACAAAAATTGTAAATTATGAATGGTACAAAACTGCTTTTGTACAAACTTGAATATGAGTTTTGTTCCCTTGAAAATTAACAAAATGGGCAAAAAAGAAACTGAAGATGTGTTGTACTGCTGTTATCACCAGCTGCACAGTTTATTGTTTGTCATGGAAGTTAGGACTTTAACAGTGAAGTGACAATGATTGTATCTTGCTATCCTGGAGTATTAAGAATTTTTTTATAGCAAGGGATCAGTCCTCAACCAATTTGTGTGAACATCAGGAGAATATAAATAGCTTATCCAAGGACAGCTCATCCTGAAATTGTGATTCAAAAGCTGACAGAAGATATCTTGAGTTGCTTCAAGGGACTGAGATTCACAATTGTGTATTTATCTATATACAGGTCTCCAATTTCAGCAAATATGCAGAGATTTGTTTCCCAAACTCTATTGGAAACACTCTGCTACATACAGCCTCAGGGGCCACCTTAGTCTTTAGGCTGCAGAAATCTTTGGCCTTTTGTGTTTGAATAGTATGAACTAAGGATGCTATGGTGATTGTCTTCATTTACTAAGTTTGCTAGAGAATAAAAACTACTTTATCTGAAAGTTTGGGTCCCTGCTTGAACTTGAAATTGTTGTCAATGAATAGAAAAAAAAACCTCAAACAACCCAAACCAGAGCTGAATGTTTAATATGAGACCCAGGGTTTGTTTCATTTTCATTTATCTCATTTTTATCTCTTTGATAAATATTTTAATAAGTTTTATTTCAAAATAAAAAGTCACAATTATTAAAAAATACAAAGTATATTGTATTTTTATTGCTGAAAGCAAAATTCATCATGAACATGTAAATACTTTTGGCCCATCCCAAACTGCATCATTAAGTTAATACCTTATAAATCCGAAAAAGGCATCTATACATCTCTAGTGAGGATATGCTTTGAATTTTTGATCCTCCAGATCTAGATGCTTTGGAATCACAGAATCCAGAAAAGATGTTGAGGTATTCTCCATATTAACCTTCAAGGAAGGACACATCCAATGCTCCAGAGAGCAACCTTGTTTATGATCCGACGCTTTCTTTCTCTTGACCTCTGCAGTGCAATATTTCCCTATGTCTCAGATATCTGAAACAGTTACCCACCCTTAGCTTTTGGCTATAAGAGAAATATGCCACAAAACTTGGGTATTTATTAATATAACTTGTAAACCCTGCTGTGTATTTCAGTAAGAAATGCTTTGTTATTATTCAGCTACCTTACTTAAGCTGGAACAAAGAAATATGCAGACAAAAGTATTTTTAAAGTCAATAATGAGCAAAATGATGGAAGGTATGAGTGAAATGAAGCACACAATCTATTTATTGTAAGGTAAAACCAGGAGGATGTCTCTCCTCCTTATCTGGCTGAATTGCTGTCTACTTTGACCACAAGGTGGATGTTGGGATACCAGTTTTGGTCTGTGCCTTGCACCTCCAGATGTCTGTTAATGCATGTTTATTCATAAGCGTCTCTGAGCAAAAGCTTTCTACACAGATTATCCTAAGAGCCCATTTGGGAGCTAACTTCAAAGTGAAGTTACATCTAATAAGCATGACTTTCACAGTCAGGCATATTCAATTCTTATTTCTTAAAGACTTTGATAACAATGATATAAATAAAAATAGACTATTGTCTTCTGCAGAACAACTGCAGGTGTGAATCATCATTTTCACCATGGATGATCCTTTGTTTCTCGTTTTCTTATACCTCGTTCTCAAACCAAATAACCTTTTAGGTATGTACAAATAAATGTTTCTGTTCTGATATGTACAAGGGAGGGGAACTACAATCCATCCCACTCCTCCTAGTACGATGCCAATATCAGTAACTGATGCCTAGAACCTGGAGAAGGGTTGCAGCTCAGCAGGAGAGCACCTGAAGTGCAGCATAAAGGAATACTAGCCACTCCAGCCAGTAAATTATCTCCACCGGGAGCCCAACTTAAACACCTGTACGCAAGCGCACATAGCATGGGCAATAAACAGGAGAAGTTAGAGATGTGCGCACACCTGCAGGACTATGATTTAATTGGCCTCACGGAGATGTGGTGGGATGGCTGCTATGAATTGAGTGTTGGAATGGAAGAATACAGGCTTTTCAGGAAGGACAGGCAGGGGAGATAAGGAGGGGGTGTTGCCCTCTATGTCAATGAACAGCTGGAGTGCGTGGAGCTCCACCTGGGGACAGATGAGGAGCAGACCAAGAGCATATAGGTCAGGATTAAAAGGAGGGAAGGGACAGGTGATGTTACAGTGGGGGTCTGCTACAGGCTGCCTGACCAGGAAGACTGAGTAGATGAGGCCCTCCATAGAAAGACAGCAGCACCTTCACATTCACAAGCCTCATGAGGGAATTCAGCCGATCTGTTGGAGGGACAACACAGGAGGCCATAAGCAATCCAGGAAGTTCCTGGAATGCATTGACGATAACTTCCTTCTCCAAGTGACAGAGGAGCCAACGAGGAGAGGTGCCATGCTGGACCTTGTTCTCACCAACAAGGAGAAGCTGGTGGGGAATGTCATGATCAACGGCAGCCTTGGCTGCAGTGATCATGAGATGGTGGAGTTCAAGATCCTCAGGGCAGCGAGGAGGGCACACAATAAGCTCACTACCCTAGACTTCAGGAGAGCAGACTTTGGCCTCTTCCAGGGAACTGCTTGGCAGAGTACCATGGAATAAAGCCCTGGAGGGAAAAGGGGCCCAGGAAAGCTGGTTAATATTTAAGAACCATGTCCACCAAGCTCAGGAGGGATGCATTTCAACAAAGAGGAAATCAGGTAAAAACATCAAGAATCCTGCGTGCATGAACAAGGAGCTCCTGGACAGTCTCAAACAGAAAAAGCAAGACTACAGTGGGTGGGAGCAAGGACAGGAAATTTGGGAAGAATACAGAGAAATTGTCTGAGCAACCAGGGATCAGGTTAGGAAAGCTAAAGCCCTGATAGAATTAAATCTGTCCAGGGACATAGGGCAGCACAAAAAACTTCTATAGGTATGTTGGTGACAGAAGCTCTCCAGAAGAAAATGGGAGACCTGATCACCTGGGACATGAAGAAGGCTGAGGTACTCAATAATGTTTTTGCCTTGGTCTTCACTGGAAGGGGTTCTAGCAACACCACCCAAGTCACAGAAGGCAAAGATGGGGACTGGGACAATGAGGAAATGCCCACTGCAGGAGAAGAGCAGATTCGAGACCATCTAAGGAACCTGAAGATGCACAAGTTTCTGGGACTTGATGAGGTGCATCCATGGGTACTTAGAGAACTGGAGGATGAAGTTGCTAAACCACTATCCATCATATTTAAGAAGTTGTGGCAGTCTAGTGAAGTTCTCACTGACTGGAAAAGGGGAAACATAACCCCCATTTTTAAAAATGGAAAAAAGGAAGACCTGGGGAACCACGGGCCACTCAGTCTCACCTCTGTGCCTGGCATGATCATGTAGCAGATCCTCCTGGAAACCGTGCTAAGGCACATGGAAAATAAGGAGGTGATTGGTGTCAGTCAACATGGCTTCATTAAAGGCAAATCATGCCTGACAAATTTGGTGGCCTTCTACAATG
Source organism: Burhinus bistriatus (assembly GCA_013397275.1). NCBI lineage: Eukaryota > Metazoa > Chordata > Aves > Charadriiformes > Burhinidae > Burhinus > Burhinus bistriatus. Next base: position 73,898 of record VYXH01005875.1, on the reverse strand, counting down.
GCGTTACCACATTGGTTGGTAAGGAGAGAGCAACTGATATCATCTACCTGGACTTGTGCAAGGCATTTGACACTGTCCTGCAAAACACCCTGGTCTCTAAATTGGAGAGACATGGATTTGATGGATGGACCACTTGGTGGATAAGGAATTGGCTGGATTGCTGTACTCAAAGAGTTGCAGTCAACGGCTCAAAATCCAAGTGGTGATCAGTGATGAGCAGTGTTTGTCAGTGATCAGTACTGGGACCGCTGTTGTTCAACATCTTTGTTAGTGACATGGATGATGGGATTGAGTACAGCTTCAGCAAGTTTGCCAACGACACCAAGTTGTGTAGGGCTGTTGACACGCTGGAGGGAAGGGATGCCATCCAGAGGGANGCTGCATCAAAAGAAGCCTGGCCGGCAGGTCGAAGAGGGGCAGAATGCCCTCCCACTCTTGTGAGACCCCACCTGCAATATTGTGTCCAGCTCTGGGGCCCCCAGCATAAGAAGGACATGGACCTGTTGGAGCAAGTCCAGAGGAGCACCACAAAAATAATCAGAGGGCTGGAGCACCTCTGCTGTGAAGATGGGCTGAGAGAGTTGGGATTGTTCAGCCTGGAGAAGAAAAGGCTCCGGGGAGACTTTAGAGCAGTCTTGCAGTATCTGAAAGGGGGCCTACAGGAAAGCGGGAGAGGGACTTTTTATAGGGAGTGTAGTGATAGGATGAGGGGTAACGGTTTTAAACTGGAAGAGGGTAGATTTAGATTAGGTATTAGGAAGAAATTCTTTACTCTGAGGGTGGTGAGACACTGGAACAGGTTGCCCAGGGAAGCTGTGGCTGCCCCATTCCTGGAAGTGTTCAAGGCCAGGTTGGATGAGACTTCGAGCAACCTGATCTATAGTGGGAGGTTTCTCTGCCCAAGGCAGGGAGGTTGGAACTAGGTGATCTTTAAGATTCCTTCCAACTCTAACCATTCTATGATTCTACAAAAAAATGTTCTTTTGTACAAAGACCAGAAATCCATTATGATGGGATTTGTAAAGCATCATGGTTCCAGAGAAATAATTTTGTCTGTATACAATGAATCATTTACTTTTACCCAAATCACTAATTTGTAAGAGACAGTTCTGCTAAAAACAACATTTTTCATCTATTGTTATTCCCTTTCTAGAACATTTACATGATGCTGCCTTTTCTAAAATTGTCTGTAGGAAGAGGAAAAGTTAAATTCTAGATCATTTAATATCAAAGTAATTTATTCCAGATGCACTGTTTTTGCCTCACACGGTATTTGTTAAAAGAGTAAAGAGGTAAACATGGTCTTTCTCTTTTAGTAATTACTGCTTTTGAGTCTCTTAACTGCAAAGCTGTAGAGGCACTAACCACTGCAAATTGCTCAGAAGGGAAAGCAGGGACAATTCCTACCATAAGAAGTGGGATGAGTACATTACTCAACCAAATGGTTAGACATTAGAAAAAATAGACATGTCTTTCAGGGGAAAAAAAAAAAAAATCAATAAAAATGTGAGATAACCTGCCAAGTAGCATGAAGTCAGATAAAACATTGTTCTTGCCAGTGATTGACAAGTCTGATTCTGCTCAAACCACAAATAACAAATCTCATTGTTTTGCAAAGAGCTCTTCAGTAAATTTAAGAGTGAGGGGTTTGGTTGGGCGTTATCTTGGGTTGGCTTTTTTTGCTTTTTGATTTTGTGGTTTTGTTTTTTTTTTTTCCTATAAAATAACCCAAATCGCATATCTTGACAGATTTTGGGACTAGACATGGTTTTGGTCATTCCATTAACTTCCCATACCTTCTTGTGATGAGGATATGAATTTAGAAGTTTCAGAATTGCTAGCATTAAATCAAAGATGTTTTAACATCAAAATCAAAGATGCTTTAACTTGAAGGCTTCTCTTTTGCCTTCATTATTCAGAACCAAACATCCCCTCAGAACTTTGTTCAAGGCTGAAAGGAAGCCAGCGCTGCTCACATTTAGTCAAATCCCTCTGCACCTTCCCTAGACCCAGCAGCCAAGTGAAGAATGGCCAGTCCCTCCAATAACCAGTTCCACAGTCCTTCTCTGATTGTGACTTGTCCTCCAGCATCACAGTTGGGGGAAGGTTTCCATTATTTCCAGGGGTATTGGACAGGTCTCTCTGCTCCATTTGGTCTTTTTCTGTAAAGTCTCACATACAGTGGCCCTAACAAAAAAAAAAAAAAAAAGAGAGAGAGAGAGAAAGAAGCCTTGGAATTAAATCAGATAACATTGAGTTTAAATTAAAAAAATAATTTTTAAATGATAAAAAATTGAATAGCCTGATACAAAATTAAATAGCCCTATAATGAAAACACCCATCCTTGACCGAAAAAACAACCTTCACATTTCATTAGCATAGTACGTTCTTATTCAAATACAATTTTGAATTTAAAAAAAAGCTTTTATTGAATGAATTTCATAAAATTTCATTATCCACTGTCTAAAGTCAACTCCTATTGTAACCTCAGCACTAGAATTTCCTTTTTTGATTTGAGTAGAATTTGTATTAAGAAAATGCCACATTTTCATAAATAGTTAACGTCTGTAAAAACATTGAGAAGCCTCTTAAAAATCTGTTTTGCAGGACATATCTGCATATCTATAATCTGAGGAAGACTACTTTCTTGATAGCACTTCATTTTTAGTAAAGGGAAAGAATGGAAAAATGCTCAGCCACTGTTGTGAAAATCTCCTGTCACAGATGAGAAACAACCAGGACACCATTCTCTAAACAGTATGTTGCCATTTTGGCATTTCAAAGGTTTTTTTTGTAAATACTACTGAAAATTTTGTATTGAGGAAGGAAATACAACATATGAATAATAATGAAATATGTATATTTGAGATGTGAATTTAAGATAAAATCATTTATTACAACTACAAAGACCATAATGTAAAGTTCAATTCCTTAATTCTGAATTCCTTGGTAGATGATTCATTTTACATACTACAATGATTCTTAAAGTATGCCTGAGCTATTTACTTATTCTGATTCTCAAATTCAGTTCACACATAATAATGTTTACATGCATATCTATAATAGCATTTTTACCTGAAAAATTATCTTAAGGTAATGATTTAATATGGAAAAAATATTTATTATTTGGACTTACTGTATTCATATGTTTTCTACATCCTTTGAAACCTAGCATTACATTGCAGCATTATTTTAAATGCACAAGTTTCCACTTTGGTATTCAAGGAGGTATTCAAAACAGCAAATGCATAATTGTAAAACTATCTGGTCTGATTACAACACCTTTTGATGAGATTCATGTTATTATTTGTGGCCTGGCAGCTTTATTCAGGCATTCGGATTCACCTACTTAAAAGATACATCACAGATGATAAAAATATGGTATGCACAAAGCTGAGGGGAACATCTATTCCAGCGAGACAGACAGCTCTTGATTCTGAAAGAGCAGGACTTGAACAATGTTCTGACCGGGTCCTAGAGACACAATATATTCTGAACAGTGACTAAGTGAAAATCGAACACTTCTTCAGCTTTCACTGCTCTTTAAATATACTCACTATGTTATGTGCTTGTTTTACTGACAGAAAAAAAGTTGTGTCTAGATTGTATTGCATCTTGTGCAATCTCAAGAGGTTTGTTAACAAATTTCTAATTAGGTGTGCCTATGAAAACTTACAAGAGCAAGAGAATCATACAAAAGTCAGAGTAGTCAACTTGAATGAGGTCAGAAGTCCTGCTGAATCTTATTATCTCGGCAGTGATTCGTTTAAGGAAAAATCTTGGTTTGATTTTCAAATTTTAAGGTTGAATTTGCAGGGTGAGCAGAAGGAAAACACACTACCACTCAACTGACAGTAAATTTAAAACATTATATTGAACGTTGATCTAACCTTAATAAGTTGGTATAACCTTTTCCTTAGGAGATGTAGTATATTTCAAGAAATCAGAGGCAAATTTGGCTGCTTCATTAACCAGGATGCAGAATGCATCATTTTCAATTGTTACATTGCCAGTTTCAGAACATTAGCTTGAACCAGTTTCAAATGCCCAGATGATACTTGTTGCTTCTACTAGATGGCGTCTGTCTCTGTCTTTCCGCTCTTGAGTTTTCCACTTTACTTAAGGTAACAGAAGATTCACAGGTAACATCTATGCAACTGGCTTTCTAAGCAGTCATGAAGCCAGCTAATAATAGTTTTATGTTGCTCTTTTCATATTCCTTATTAGAACATGCCATGAGACAAAAGCATTAAAGATCTAATGTTTCTGCCTGCTCACATATTTGTTTACAGTCATAGAAGAAAGTTGGGTTGATTTGATATAATTTGTTTCCGACAAATCCAAAGCATCTGTTATGCACCTTCTCATCTCCTAGGTGCTCACAGAAAGTTTGATTGTTTCAATGTTTTTGAAAGAGCTACATTACTGAACAATAATTACCTGTTCTCCCACGCTTTTAAGGTATGACCTAAGTATGTTTTTCTGTAATATTGTGGAACCTCGTTACCTTTCATATGGTTTTAAAAGGCTGTGTCAGGTTCAACAAATAGATAATGCCCTGCGTTATCAATACCAGGCAATGCAGTGTAATAGGCTTGAACCTGTAGAAGCAGCAATTGAATCTGATGAACTAACACTCACAACACACCTGTTACAAGTCTTGGCAGGATTTGGACTATCTTCTTGACCTGTAATCTAAATGCCCAGGAGGACATCAGGTGCACTTTTGGAGCGAACATTTCAGTTTACTTCTGTTTGGAAGGAATCCACTACAACTGCTCTAAGATCTTTACACTGTCTCAGCCAAAGTGCAGTTAATGGATGACTGGGACATTCAGTTCAAAAGCTCATTCTTCATCTGAACTACAGTACTAACGTAGATGTAACCACACTCTAAATATCCTCTTTATCCTGGGCCATTTATTATTTGAAGTTGCCTGCTTTCCTTGATGTAAAAAATCTTTTCCCGTTAAAATTGTGTTGAGAATTTCTATAAATCAAAGTTTTGTACATTCAGTAAGTTCTAAAAACCTAACAAATGCCATTCCTTGCATGTAGTTACACTTACATGAAGCAAAAGGTAGCAGTGCAGTATAAGGAAGCAGGTAAACATTGTACATTTTAGATGCATATTTAGTTACTAGGAAACAAAAAGTAAAACTAACTCGTTAACTGACATTTGTGCCCTACCTAAATAGCCAAATACATCTCCCAGCATTTTGATTGCTGATTGCACTTTTGTGATTGTATTCTTTTTTTGAGAACATCCCAGAATTTAACCTTAGCGCAAGCACAGCTGCTGGGCTTCTTTAACATCACTGACGTGCTGTGTATCTCTCTCAAAGATAAGTAATGCATGAAGTTCATATTGTTCCGGCTCTGAATTTTCATTTTCTGCCCTGTTAGTCACCAAACCCAAAACAGCTTCAGAAATCGCCAGATTTACAGACAAAGTGATGCAACTCAAACTACTTTCTTCAATGGAAAAGTTTGATTGTCATAATGACACTTAACGATATCTATTTCTCTGTGTTTTGTTAACAGAACCAGAACAAACGATGCCAATCAAACTCTCTTTCTTAGAAAATACCCTCAACTAAACAGGGCGGTACAGAACAGAATATGTTCTACTTTTACAATCAAGTATCTATTATGGCTGAATCCTGAAGCTATAAGGATAGTTTAGAGATTAATCACTCCTTATTAACCAATGTTATTTTTAACATCCAAGAGCAGCACAGTAAGTGCATTTTATTTGGCAGTTTTAACTTGCTGAACAAAAGAATAGACTGAGTGTAAACAATAGCTTCTTAGCAAAACTTGCCTACAGAACAGTTTATACTAGTATTATATTTGCAGTTTCCTTTCATTGCAAATGCAATGTGATCTAGCATTAAAATGGATTTGGTGAAACTACAACTCTAAACAAGATCTAAATCTCTTATCAAGAGCTGTGAAAAATCTAATAATTTTAAGTCAAGAGCCTTTTAACTGTTTATGCATCTTTTAGTCCTCTTTGTCCTGATGAAAATCAATCTCTAAACACATTGAACATCTAGATATTTAAAAATAGATTCTGCAGCATGAGACTACTTTCCTTGAATAAATGGAATAGGTGCTGAATCAAGAATACACTAAATCCCAATAAAGCAGAAAACAAACATATTCCTTCTGTTATCATTCTTTTTCTATTAAACTATAAAAACATCCTACATATGTGGTATGCATGCCTGTGAGATCAGGTGCATATGCAGTCATTTTGAAAGTCAACTCTCAAAAGAAAAAAAAATGCAACTGTCTTGGAAGACCTCCTAAGTTTTGCAGTAATATTTGAACAGCTTGTTAGGGTCACATTTTAACTCTGGGAACAATCTAAATCCAGGTAGTATACTTTTAAATTCTTGAACATTAGTACAAAAAGCAAAGAGGAAATGTTCAACAACTCCTACTTCCTGTACTAGTTGCTTCTTGAGAAGCTGCAGTAGGGTCTTTAAGAGAATCAACACTGCCTGTAGACTAATCATGAGCATACAACTTTCTATTTGTTAGTTTATATATTAGAAATGCATTTTGGAGATTCATGTTATGTAAATTCTTCAAGGTTAGAGTCAGAGAGTTTCCTTAAGGAACAGGCTGTTGCTTTGCTTGCAGATTCTCAGTGTTCAAAATCTCTAAATCCTGACCCTGGCAGTGAAGTGGAAAATCTGTGTGACAAACCAGGTGAAAACCATTGTTTCCTTAAATACTAATTTATCTTCTTAGAAATGCTACTTTTTAGTGGATGGCCTTTTTTTCTGGATGTTTGAAAGAAATCAAACATCTTCAATGCTTATGTGAATTTGTATTTCCTTCCACCAAAGCACAGACAGTGAGGTATTTCCAAATATGGACAAAAAGTCTACATCACTGTAGATGCTCATTAATATCCAAAGTTTTGGAGCATATTCGTGTTCTACTACCCTTTCAAGTAGTGCCATTTTATGGTTATTAAAGTGTCCGAATAAGTGCCAGTATTTTCAAAACTCCTACCACAACACAAAGTCTGGTAAACCCACATAAAAATGTATGGTTAGATATTATTTAAAGGCTTGCTTGTAGTTAATGTTTTCATTTGCAGTGAGTTTTCCTCATACCCTTTCTTTAAGGCACATTTGAAAAACTCAGATAAGGATTACTGGTCTTCACCAATTTAAATTTTGAGTAATCTTTCTAATTCTACAGTATTAGTAATGGATTTAATTTGAGACTAGATTAAAAAAAACATAAAAACCATATCTGCTACCACAAAATGTGTCTTGGGCTGCTATAGTCAAAGATGACATACTCTAGTAACAACCATGAATAGTCTAATTGCCCTCCAGCTACCTATCAGCTGGTGGGTTGTAAAGAATTTAGCTCTGTGAATACTGAGCACCAGAAAAAAGTTTGATGTAGAAATGAATGTATATAAATTCAGAAAAAAAAGACTAGTGTGAAATAAAATTTTAACTTGTGGAGCTCATTTTAAAACTTACAAAGATTTTCCTTGGAATTTTTCGTCATTTTGACAGAAGCTCAGTTCACATGTTTGGTTGACTTACTGAGATGATGAGAGTAACACACAAAAAAAGAGTTATTTCAAATCCAGGCAAAGATAGATCATTAAGAATTTACCAGGTTCTTTCTCTACAGGTGGCTTGCTGCATAACAAAAAACACCTGATACTGGTGAGTGCCAGAAGATGACCAGCTTCCCATGAATTATCCAATTCATAATTTGTCTCAATTATTAGAAACAAGTGTCCAAGATTTACAGTAATTGCATGTCAAATCAGAGAAAGGTAGGATGTCCGAGTGGCTACCTTCATACACACGCAGAGCTGTAAATTGTAAACTGGATTTACTTTGTGGCTTTTGGTGTATGCCAGCACAATGAAGGAAGAAATCCCTTTAAATCCACCTGTCCTACTTTGACCTTTGGATCTGGGTGTACAGAGCTTATTGAACCTAATTGCTTGCTTACTTTCTCCCCATTGCAAGTGGGAAACAGTCAATCTCGTGACTTTACTTAACAGACCTTTTCGAAGATTGATTGTGTAATCCCACCAGTACATAATTCTTTCCTTGGGGAATGAATGAATTGTGGAAAAAACAGTGAAAGGAATAGGGACAGCGAGTGAAGAACACCACATGAAGCAACTCCTGGAGCAATACAGTTATGTATCACCTCCTGCTCAGAGCAATGTCCGAAGTCATAGTCTAGTAATCTATGTTGCTATGTCTTTGTTTAGGCATTTTGTTGCTCTAACGAGTTTGCTAAAATAAGGTATCTATATGACTTATATTTGCATTCTTGGGCAAAATATTGTTCGTAAGTTGGAGGGCATTGATCAGTGGAGGGCTTATTTTTGGAAAACAGTAACATTCTCACTCTTCAGTATCTCACGACAAAGCAAGCAAATCACAGAATCACAGGGGTTGGAAGGGACCTCTGGAGATCACCTAGTCCAACCCCACTGCCAGAGCAGGGACACCTAGAGCAGGTTGCACAGGATGGTGTCCAGGCAGGTTTGGAATGCCTCCAGAGTCGGAGACTCCACCACCTCTCTGGGCAGCATGTTCCAGTGCTCTGCCACCCTCAAAGGAAAGAAGTTCCTCCTCGTGTTTAGATGGAACTTCCTATGGTCAAGCTTGTGCCCATTACCTCTTGTCCTATCACTGGGCACCACTGCAAAAAGACTGGTGCCATCCTCCCTGCACTCTCCCTTTAAGCATTTATAAGCATTGATGAGATCATCGATAGATGAAGCTACATAACAGTTGATTAATTATCCAACTCAAAGTCCCCCCTGCATAACAGAAAATAATTCTCAGAGATTTTTAGCATACTAGGGAAGTGAAACTCTTTACAAGCTATTCCAATTCATATCCATCTGACCTATTTCATTAAAATAACTTAATAGTTAGCAAGAATAAAACATAATACAGGCCTGATCCAGAAGGGCTCACTAAGGTACCTCACACACTTTGTTAGATTATGCATCAAACCCTACATAGGAAGAATGGTTTTTCACTGAATTTAACATATTGAGATCATAATTAGCATAGGAAATAATATTCACAGAAGACCACATTATCCACTTTTACTATACTTATTGCTATATCGCAACAAAAAATCTCAGTAAGTTATGAGATGGAACAACATAATCCTGGCATCCTTTGTCTTTATTTGTAATGTTATGTGATGCATAGTATGACTATATATGACATATAATATTTGGCATTTGGAACAGAACATTTGAGAATGGAGGTGACGAGAAATTAAATGAAGGATCCACTAATCAGAGAATTGCAAAAGAGAAAATGCAAAGCTGTATTCAGTCCACTTAAAAAGGTCTATGAACATGTATATATCTATATTCATCCACAAGTTAGTTAATTCAATAATATTGCATGATGTATGTTCCATGTATTTGACGAAAAATAGAGCATTTAACATTGTGTTCTTCATTGTCTAATCCCTCAGGATACAGTTGCAGGGACCCTGATCAATGCAGAAGTATGAACACCTAATGACAGTCAATATCTGGATCCTCTTTTCTTTCTTGAGTTGATGGAATATATTTCTATGCAACTTACTCTGTTTAAAGGATATTGTATTTGCCATGGTTACAAACTGGTTTTACTGCTGCACTGTTCTTTCAGAATTATTAAAGTGACAACACAGCAAACAAAGGAATATTCATTTAGAAGTGCTGATGACTATAGATAAGATACTATCTATCGCAGCCTGCCCTGAAATGCCATGATAGTGCCCATGGCTTTATATAATTATTCTAAATGAGTATTTCTTAGATGTCTAATAAATTAGGCAAGGAGATATAAAGAAAATGGGATAAAATGGGATAGAAGGATAGATCTATGTTTGACAAACCAGTTAACTGAAAATCAGGCTTAGAGAACATAATTGATTTCATTGACAAGGGAAAAAGAAGCAGCTCGTTAATGAAATCTGTTGAAGGCACAAAGTTAGGAGCATCAACACAGAAGAGACTTAGAATGTCATGCTAGAAGAACCTGAAGATTTCAAGGATGGAAATAAAATAGATTTGATTAAATTTAGTATTACAAAGTACTGTATTACAGAGTTTAATAACATTTCTGAATTCATGCTACAAACCTCCTCAACAGAAATTATAGGAAGAGGAGCAAGGTTTGTGTACTGAACACAGTTTGACATTACATTATCAGTATGGTGCAATCATGAACTATTTATAAATGCAGCAACTAATTATAAATCCAACACCTCTACAAAATGATAGCATATATGTATTTCTGATCATCCACATTGAAGACAAATTGCCCCAGACCTGAACTTTTGGACCTGACGGCAGAAATTGCATGGTGAGAAGAAAGGGTGTTCTACCATACTAGATAGGCAGTAGAAGAATTTGACTTCTTGAACACAGCTATACGACGCCAGAGAAGGAATGCAAATACAATTTTGGAAGTGAGGAGATCAACACTAGAGAATAAAAAGTTTGTTAAACCAAAGGGTAAGAAAGAATGGCTATAATATGTATTGAATTCATTCGAAATTAGGAAGAAGCTTCCAACTACAAAGGAAGAAGGCTCTGTAAGAATCTTTAAAAGTAGCAATGGGATAAATATTTACAAACTGTTCCTCTAAAAGAATAATTGAAGTTGCAAAATATACAAAATACATTCTTTGACTTGATTGACTTTGATAATAAAGAATAGGAAAAATAGTCTCAAGCCTCCTCTTGACTGCTGAAATACAGAATGTGTATTTTCCTCCTCTTTACAATTTAATGTTTTCCTGTTGTAATAGTGTTATATGAAGTATCTATTTTAGAAAAAAAGACTAAAATAAAGGCTTAAAATTATGCATGTTAAAATTACTTACGGAACAGATTTTTTAATCACGTCCATCAACTGAAGATCTGCTTAAAAATAGTAATAGAAGTAACGAGAGCTCTTGAGGATGCTGTTTCAAGCTTTCATATTTATGAGACTCTTTGCCACATCAAATGCTACAAGCTGAAACTGCTCTTTCAGCTCCAAGAATACTATGATGTTTCTCAGGTCAGTTGCCAAAAAGATATCAGTACACTACTGTTACATATTTCATTGCTTTTTAGGAGCTTACTCTTAGCAATCTGGGTTTGCCGTATAACAAAGTAGCAGAGTTACAGTTTTTCTCATAAATGTATGCATACAACCATTGTTCCCCAATAAAATCCTGAAGAATTATGTAACAGATGTATAATTAAAGAATTTTCATGCTCTATTCTACCTATTTAAAAAAAATTCTTGCAGCTACCTGTTTAAAGAGTATAAGAAAGGATCTTACAAAAAGTATTATGATTTGGCAGATTTACATACTTTAGGTAGCAAACTTGTCTTCAATGATCATAGATTTAGCCTGTTTATACAAAATGGATTTCAGTATGTACAATTCAGCTAACTTTTTTAAATGCAAAAAGAAATTTAGGGTTATGTAGCTTCCACTGAATGTTTATTATTATAGTACAAGCTCTTTGAGGCATTTTTTTCTGAAAAATCTACAAATAAAACCCGATTTCAACATTTTCTTTTCTGAACTTTCAAACTACTATTTCCCAGGAGTTTAAAAAGAATTTATAAATGGCAACACCTTAAAGATAGAAGGTAATTTCCCATAAGAACCAGCTAATTTATAGCTTTCTACACACCAATGACCCTTGCAATTTGGCAGTTGCTTCATTAATTCCTTTGCACCTGCTCCATCTATCTTGAGAAAAATAATAAATAAAAGGTGCAGTTCACTCACACCGCATTCACTCCTGAAGGTATTGGCAAAAAAAAAAGCTGTCTTACTATTTTCTGCCATAAATTGTAACTAATTCTGTAAATGTGAGTGAAACAAAATTGAAAGTAGCATGGCAGATAGATTGATATTACCAGTGGGTCACTGGCATGGAGAGGAAAATCTGAATTCTTCCCTGGTGTAATGCTTCTGAAATTGATTTATACTAGGGATGCATTTGGCATGAAGACTTTGAAAGCATATATTTGAAATGGAAGTTCTATTTGCACTGCGGGGTTTCCATTCTCATTTTATATATGCCAGCCTCTAAGTCACTTCAAGTAGCACAGAGAATCCACTTCAAAAAATAAAGATGTACAAATGTACTTTCAGTTTCTTCCGCACAGAGCCAAAGAAAAAGCTACATTTTACATAAAACAATAAAGTGACTTGAAAAAAGTTTGGGTATAGTGAAATAGACACCTTCTAACCTGTTTTTCTGATTAAACAAGGTGAATCAGAGAGTAGCAATTATTTTAAATAACAAAAAGTTTGTTTTTTTGGCTTTTTAAAATTATTCATAATAAACATGTGAAATGTGTTTTGCAAGGTATTAAGTCCTTGGTGGATTCAAAGACTAAAACCATACATCAAAACAGAGTTGCATTAAATACATTTTCTTTAAAACAAGAACATACATCCCGCTTTTTTCAAAAATAAATCAGCCATAAGATGATTAGGCTTTTGGAAGAGACTGAGTTTACATTAAAGTGCTTCATAATTTTCTACTCTTTGTGTGATGGAATTTTTAAATCAAATTTGTTTCTGTCCTTTATCAACTCCAGATTTTTACTGTGTTCTTTAGGACATTGATTTTTTTTTTTTTTCCTATAAGACACACTTCTCTCTACATTCTTTTTTTCAGAAGAGCAACATAGTATGTCAATTTGGCATTGCAGTTTCTTTGTTTTAAGGGACCTGTTTATTTTTCCTAAACAAAATTCTGCTTTTTGTTTATTTGCTTGGATAAGTTTTTTCCAAGTTTTACATATGAACAAGTCTCACTCAGTAGGATATGTAGGAGAAAACATTACTTTTTTTTTTCCTGAATGGAAAAAGACCACCAGTGCAGTTGTATAAACTTGAAGAAACTTTTTAAAAAGTTGTTTATCTGTCTAATTATTTTCATATGCTTTGTTGTGGATACCCTATCAAAATGTTTGAGAAGTGCGACTCAGAATTACGTTAGTTATGATCCCTGGTAGGAAAGTCATGAAAGCCTAGTAGGAACTTTGAATTAGAATCAGGAAAAAAAAATTCTAATTTTTGGTATTCAAAGGATTAGAATCCTCAGGAAATATATGAGTCAAATACATTTCAAAGTATGTACGTATTTCAAAGTATGGCAATCTCACGCACAAATACAGGCTGGACAGAGAATGAACTGAGAGCAGCCCTGAGGAGAGGGACTTGGGGGTCTTGGTGGATGAGAAACCCAACATGAGCCAGCACTGTATACTTGCAGCCCAGAAGGCCAACCGCATCCTGGGCTGTATCAAAAGAACCGTGGTCAGCAGGTCGAGGGAGGTGATTCTTCCTCCCTACTCTGCTCTTGTAAGATACCACGTGGAATACTGTGTCCAGCTCTGGAACCCCCAGCATAAAGAAGACATGGATCTGTTGGAGCAGGTCCAGAGGAGGGCCACAAAGATGATCAGAGGGTTAGAGCACCTCTGCTCTGAGGACAGGCTGAGACAGTTGGGGTTGTTCAGCCTGGAGAAGAGAAGGCTCCGGGCAGACCTTATAGCAGCCTTCCAGTGTGAGAAAGGGGCCCACAAGAAAGCTGGAGAGGGACTTTTTACAAGGACATGTAGTGATAGGACGAGGGATAATGGCTTCAAACTGGAACAGAGTAGATTTAGAACAGATATGAGGAAGAAATTTTTCACTTTGTAGGTAGTGAGGCACTGGAACAGGCTACCCAGAGAAGTTGTGGAGACCCCATCCCTAGAAGTGTTCAAGGCCAGGTTGGATGGGACTTTGAGCAATCTGGTCTAGTGAGAAGTGTCCTTGCTCATGGCAGTGGGGTTGGATCTAGATGATCTTTAAGTTCCCTTCCAACTTAAATCATTCTATGCTTATATTTCCCAATATTATGGATTCTATCTCAACAAGATAGGACTATATTTTGGCTGCACATGTGCGCTACAGATAACGGTAAGTCTAAAGCAACAGTTTGGATCTATTATTCTACTAACTTTACTTGATATAGCAAATGGCAAAAATCCTCCTGAAAAGTAATTTAATTTTTTTCTTCAGAGTAGTATTTTAAATTAATTGATGATGCTCCATTATTAATTTCAAAAGAGGAAGTAAATCTCATTAGTTTGATCCTGATACTTTTATAAAACACTGTCAAATATATTTTCCTGTCTCTGTCATAGCAAAGTACTTTTCAGACGTTCCTTCTGGACTCAGGCAGGTTTTATTCAAAACCCAACCATAATGATGTGAGAGTAGCACAGTTAAGGCTGCCTGCTTATCTATGTAACAGCTCCTCTGCTGGAGTCTCCTTCTCTGATCCCAGCACTAGCTCCCACACCAGAAGATATGCAGCCTTGGAGGATGGCAGATGTTGTTTGCAGAGCTCCTCAATAACTATAAAGTATGGATAATGTTTGCTAGTCAAATGTGCCTGCAAGAAATATTTCTCTCTCCTGTGGTATGTCTCAACTACTGCCACTTCCTTTTCAGCAGCCACAGCTGGCACCTGGCATGATAAGAAGCACGAGCTCACTGACCATATGAACTCCCGCTGCCAGTAGGTCTATGATAAGAGAATTTGGCACAAACCCTAGCATAAATCAAAACCATTATTTTGAACTACTGCTGCATAGCTCTAATTGTCTCTATTGAAATACAGTAAAATGAAGCCTTTATGTTCTCACCCAGATTTCATGTTCATAAATTATCCCAAGTCCAACTTTGCTGAGGTTACTAATTTTTCCAGCAGAAATTAGTTTTTTTCAACAAAATTTCCAACAATATTATTTCCTAAGTCTGCTCATACTGGTTTTCTCCAAATATAGAACAGAACAATTAGCTTTTGCAAGCTACATTTCTAAGGTTTCCCAGTAATATTAAAGCAAAATTAAATTTATAATATGCTCTTGCTCAGTCTGAAATGTTGACTAAATATCTAGCTTTGAAGAGTATGTTTATATATAAGCTAAGCACAAATGAGATAAAGACTTTTCTTTAAATAATTCTGCTCAATTGAAAAGAAAACAGAAACATTGCTGCTAGAAAGGGTATTTCTTTCTTTGCGTTTTTAAAAATTTCCTTGAAATTTTCAAATAATATTACTATCTTAACAATAACGCATTACAGTTTAACCGAGGGGGGAAGTCAGTGACAGGAAAGATATGACTTAGTTCATACTTCAGATGGGTTATATTTTTTGTTCCAATTTCAGGGGCCAAAACAAGTTTGCAATGTTTTGTTGTGTTTCCACCACCTCACCAGACCTCCTTTAGAGGGAGAGATTGTATCTATAATGATCAGTACAAAGAAGGAGCAGTACTTATGTGCACCTGCCAATGGTACTTATCTTCCTGCTGACTGTAGACTGCAGAGATTAGCTACTGAGATTGGGTGCCTAAACTGGTTAGAAGAGAAAGAAAACACTGTTGCTCATTAAAGACTTAGCTTGGAAGTGACTCTCTATTGAAGTCTGAATTCTAAGAGAAATTGTGGGAATTATGAGAGGACCATTTCATATTTTCTTCAGGTAACTTTTTAACCACAGAACAAACATGTGGTATTTCAGAGAATGTACTGTCAAGAACCTGGGTTTTTATGGAATGATAACTTAAAGGAAAAGATTTCAAACAACTAGGTGAACAATGGTGATGAATCTGATAATTGATCAATTCACAATAAAATGTATCAATAGGAAAAACCTCTGTCAGAACACAAAAGGCTTCCAAAAACTGTGATCACCTTGTCAGGAAAATATCCTGATGGACTTTGCCAGAAACCCCTCATGCTCATAACTTTATAAACATCTGTCACCATTTGGAAAGGCTGTAAGATGTACCTTATTGTGATTTTCATTAAAGTTCGCTTTTCCTGTCCATTAAGGCCCTGAAATCCAATAGCAAAGGCCTGTAACAAAAGCAATAGGGCCAGTCAAAGTCAGTAGGTTAGCTTCAAAAAAAAAGAATCTTTCAGAAAGAATGTGAAAATGAGAACAAACGCCCAGCTAAATATTGTTCAAAGTATTCCTCACAAACTAAGTCAAACTTGAAAAAACACTAAAAGATCACTAAAGATGGAGAAACGCAGTAAGCCTTTGCAGAGCTAAGCTTATTACCATTATAGCCACCATACAGATCAGACATAATTTTATAAAGTACAAAATCCAATGGTTCTACCATAAGAAGTACATTCAAGTGCTGAGGAGACTGAAATTTCTGAATAAAATCCCCTTTCTAAAGTATATTTACTGGGTTACTTGTTCCAAAGTCCCTAGTTTAGGTATTAGGTATTTCAGTAGAGTCAGTACAGAGGCCAGCCCATAGCCACCAGAAGAAAGGGACTACTTTCAGTTGTCCTATCTCTAAACAGAGCCTGAGCCAAACTCCTGAACAGCCAGACCCCCCCGGAGTGGGGAACATCAGAGCCTTTAAAATAATTGGGAAATTTATTTTGTACCTAATATGCAAGTGAAAACAATTAGGCTTTTTTATCCATTTCCTGTGACGATGGAGGTTGTTTCTGAAATATCTGTGAATGTTTTTTTAAAATGTCTTGACTAATTAAATATCTAAGCAACAATTAATTCTCTTACTCATCCTTACATTATCATCATGGAGCAGCAAGAGTGGGACTGCTCTCTAGGGACAGGAGACAGGATCCAATGGGAGCACACTGCCAGCAGGGCAGAAGCCGTGCCATATCTTGCAGAACTGGAGACATGTGAGCAGGACATACCCACAGATGACAGCCAGAACCAACCAAGAGTCCAGATCAAAAGGCAATATAATGGTGATGAGACAGGTTGAAGATCAATCTAGCGATCTCTGGATATGCCCATAGTGATGAAGAAGGGCTGACGTAAAGGCAGGTTGCAGATCAAGGGGCTCCATGACTGGGCATAGTCACATCTGTAGCTGAGCTGGACATCATCTGCCTTCCAACATAGCTCAAACAAGAACCAAATTCCTAAATCCAGCCTAAATAGCCCTCCTTGTCCATGGATGAGTGTGGAGGCCCCAGCCGAAGCTGGCTAGGGTCATTAAGGCTTACCAGTGCACTTAAGGGCCTGACAATTATTTTCTTCCTTTATCACTTAATTTCTTAATTTTATTATCCTTCACCAATTATTTGAATATTCTTGGATATAACTTTGTGTTATGTAGATACTTGTATAGATCCAACATATGACTTGATTTCACTTCAGTGAGAACACTCTAAAGAACCAGCATGTTTCCACTTATGGTGTCAAAAAAGTAGTTCACAGTATGAGATTCATGTAGCATATGGCTTTATAAAGTGGGAGATAAATTCAAATAATTTTTATATCACTCAATGTTTTAACCAATGAGACCATAAAATGGAAATTGAAATCAACTTTTATGTTACAGGTTGATTTTCTACTGATGCTGTACTCTCCTGTGAATGCCATAGGTCACCCAAAACCAACTGTCTGTAGCTGTCTTAACACTGTATAGGTTTTAAAGCACTTTAGAAGATTTCTAAAGTCTTCGTTTTTCATGTATGTTTTCTCTTAATGCAATCCAAAATTGTATAAAACCATACAGGGCCTTTCAGTAATATTGGATCTAATTTCCTTTATTTACACTTATGCAATCCTTACTAAATTTAGCCCATGAATGTAAGTAAAAGTGAACTGTAATACCCTGTCAGTTTTACAATATCAGTCATTACATAGACGGATGTATAGTCACAAGAAATGGCTAAAAATATGCTCAGGATGGAGGGATTTTATTTCAATTCCTTTTGAACTTCATTGTAATAAACCAAACAGAATTCTTGTCTTCGGAATACAGCTCTGTCATCTTCACCTATTTTGTAATCTATTTCAAGATGATGTAACTTGAAACTAACAGATCTTTATTCAATTTTGTTTATGAATGTGTATCTATATACACATACTCACACACTCACACAGAAATATGCACACATGTATATTCTGAATCAATCAATTTTAAAACCAAATTTATCTTTATGAGGTCTTTTTACTTGACCTTCTCATCTGTCCATCACCAAATTTCTTCACTATAGGGAAGATCCTTCATACCTGCTTTGCTCATATGGATATTTTTATGCAGTCAATGCCACTACTTTTATAAGCACGGTGCAGACGATAATCTCATGCTTCTGTAAAGCTCTGATATGCAAAGAATAAGCTGTATTATGTTTCTGATGTCCAACCATAAATCCCCATAGGTTGCTAAAGAAATTATGTCTAAAAAAATGATCATTTGATAGATGAAACTCATAGTAAAGTGTGGTGCTGTATCTCTTTTACTGTAAGTAAAGAACTGATTTTTTTTTTCCTTCTTAAATGCCTTGATTAGAGTGTTTGCTTCCACATAGTGTAAGGGATTCATATCCTTTTTCCCTCAGTGCTTCGTATTTTTCAAAGATTTTGGTATATACTGGCTTAATATAAAAGACTTAATACAGATGTAATCCAATTCAAAACACATGGAATAAGTCAGAATTCATATATTCGTAAATGCAAATCTATTGAGTTCTTTAGCTAAATTCCACAGAAAATTCATTACTGCAGCATCTGATGGCTTAATTAGATCTAGCAATTGTCAGGACAAGAATTTCTTACCTCTAAGAGGACTAAAATGACTCTAATGTTGTGGGATTGTATTATTCTGTACATAGAATAACGGAGATGGAGAATTGAAATTCTCTTAGCTTTCCAGAGTAAGCAGTGGTTAAGAGCTTTACAGTTTCTAGTGCCATTTATATTTTAAAGACTAAAAGCATGTTCTACCTACTATACATAGTTGCTTTGATGCTTGGGCACTCCAAAATTGAAGTACCCAGGGACACTAGTGACTTATTAATGTCAGTCATATTACCAGTTGGAAAACATGAGAGATTTTTGCAAGTCTTTGCTGCAGTTTGGAACTTATTAACCATAAGTTAAATAGGAAGAGTAATAGAAATTTGTCTAGACCCTATTTCCTTCATTTGCAGTATGAGACACCAAAACACTGATATTCAGAGGTCCTGAACATGTAATTCTTATGAGACCTGTTCAGGCACATAACCTATGAATAACTGACTTTAGATGTAGAAGGCAAAAAGACAAAATTACTGGAAGTTTTTTAGGCCTACGTGAACTTGGTGAGCACCTAATATTCACATAGACAATAAGCATAGTAGTGTTACAGCAACAGTTATCGCTTTGATTTCTGAAAAATAAGAACATCTGAAAAACAAATGGATTAATAAATGAGTTAAACTTCAACTAATATATAATAAAAATAATTTGCTGGTTTGCCTATAGAACCACTTGAGTCTTGATTAGATTTTTGTATAGAAGTACAGTATTTATCATAATGAGATGGTTTAGAAAAGAATTGGAGTTTGTTAATGTTAGAAATCAGATATTCTTCATAATTTAAGATGTGTAAGGATCATCACTGTATACTAAAACTCTCAAAAACAGGAGATTACAGAATTAATCGTTTTGAGAGTTTATAGAAAAGATTTGAGAGAGCTAATATAAAATGAAGGCTTCATTTAACTGAAGGAGAGAAAGGAGTTTTGGTGGGTATGTGACTTTGTACAACAAGCCTATCCCAGTAGGACAGTGATTTCCTTAAAAACTTTGGTTTAACATTTATCTTATCAACATAATTGGTTATTTGGTGAAATACAATGTATATCAATTACAGGTGAGAGCACCACAATACCAAGAAAAATATTTTGTGTACAAAGAAAGGAAAATGTCCACTATCCAGGCTCAATGGGTAATTTTTTTCTTATTGTTTCACAGCTATTCTGCTGTTGCAAGAAGATCTTCCTTTGTAGCTTTGATAATACTATCTGTATTTGGAGATCTTCCTTTGTAGCTTTGATAATACTATCTGTATTTGGAGAATAGTATTTTCCATCTAGCAAAAAAAATGACGTGTGTACAGTGAGCAAGAATTTCATATAAGGACATACTCAGGCTTTTATTGTTTCCCATAAACTATAACTTCAAAGCAAGTGGATCCTTCCTTTGACAGGCTTATTTACTTTTTTGCATAGTTTCTAAATCAGTCAAAGATGGATTTTGTTGTTCTTTGGAATGGAAAATTGGATGTATAAACACCTATTAACCTTTACAAACAAAAGAAAGATTGTGATTATTGTTGTTTATTTTCCTGTTGTTTCACAAAAGGTACTGAAAAGTGATCTTAGAGAAATCATTCTCAGAGGAGCAGGTTCTGAATCTATTGTCCTTCCATTAAAAAGAAAGGTTTGCCTACATAATGGGGAAAAAAAGTGTCATAAAGTTTCCTAAGAGGTGAGCCTGCTGCCAGTTATTTCAGATGTAAAACCAAAACCCTGCCACTTGAAGGCATCTTGAGGAAGATATTGAAAGTAACCAGCTTCAGGCAAACATGGATTCAGAGAAATTACTGTGCTGATTAGTGGATTAGTACTGGAACTATTGGTAAAAAGACAATCGCTAAGAGTAAGTGCTAACACCAATCTGACAATCTATGTTCATTTGCCCTTGTTGGTGCATAGTCATTTCTGCCTGACCTAGTTTATTGATGAGATGCATGGCATCTTCAGGATTTCACTGATGTCTTTTTGGATCTTTGAACAAGATGTTTGGTAGCATGAATGTTATTGATGATATACCAAAAGAGTAACATAGAAACTCAGACTTGTAAAATAGAAGGGAAACTTCCATGTGAAATTTATATATAAAAAGGAGCTAGGCGATAGAAGAGAGGCCAAGGTGAAAATAAATAAAAGCTTTACTTTTACTAAAAATTCAAGAGCTTCAGTTTTGATGAGGAACATAAACAGTGTCATGAAAACTGACAGTAAATCCAGTGATACTAGAACATGAACACAAAACCTTTCCTTTTCCTTGTATGCATGTATAAAAGGAGAAAATAAATAAAAGTCTTAGATTATACAAATTGCTGTCAGCAAATGACATAATATGATAAAACTTCAAAAGACGGTCAAAAAGAAGAAAATTAACTGTCTGTTCTACATATTTACAGTCGAAAGTACAACAGAAGTGAGTCCGATGGCAAGTTAGCTAATGAGCAAGCAGAGAAAGATAACTGTACTGTAAATTTCCATTGAATGACTGAGGATCATTCACATGATTATTTAGCCAGAAAAACTTACCACTGTTTTCTACACCTATTTTATCCTTCCATCGTATTTCCAGGTGCTGTAAGTATTATAAATACTTATAATATTGTTTCTTGCATAGCTAAAAGAAAAATGGCAACCGCTAGGTATGTGTGTGTGTATATATATATATGATCAGTACAGACTACAACTTAGCTGCAGAAAGTCTCACTTAAAGTATATAAGAGAATAAGATCATGCATTTGATTATGTTGAGCCTATATTTCAGCATCATCACCCTGTCAGTTTTTTTCATTTCTTTTTCTACACACTTTTAGAGCATTACATGGAAAAGTATTTACAGTTAGGTTGATTAATATGAACTAGACCTTATTCATACTCACTATGACCTATTTTTTAGAATGAAATGTTATTCTGAAGTGCAGATGTCAATATGTAGCGTACTTATGTTTTGAGGACATAGATTTAACTGATGCAAATACTTTCTATCACTTGTAACTTTGTGGGAGCAAAGGGCACACAAAGTCTCTTAGAAGTTAATCGCTAATAATGTAAATGTGTGCTGTGTTTTGCAAAATAATGGGGGGGGTGTGTAGTCTGTAAAAAAATAACAAAAAAATAAACTGTTTTATACTCTCACTCAAAGCTGTCATTTAGAAGTTACTCATTGTCAAACAGATTTTGTCCTCTTGAACTCAGAAAGAAGAGATGATTCCAAAAACGTTTGAAAAGCTCTGTAATAAATTTTGGGTTATTTATACATCATAACCATCTCAAATTGATCAGCTGCCAGTTTTCTTTCATCCTTGTTTTTTTAGATTACTAACTGTTACATTGTTCTGAGGATTTTGGGGTGTTTTTGTTCTATTTTATAACAAGAAACATGCTTTGTCTAGACTTCATCAAAATTACCTTGTGTGTTGTGCACCACATTTGTAACAGGAATGGAAATCAGATATGATGATTCTTGTTCAGACTGACATAAAAGCTGTTTTATTAATAATTGTAATTTTTAACAACAAGCAACAACAACAAAAAATCAATTCTGGTTTAAAATCTTTGCCCCTTAGGAAAATTAAAGGCATTATCCAGTCAGTATGAGAAAGATTCATAACCCTTGGTAATGTATAAACATATAGAACAACAGCATGGAGACCAGCTTGCAGAAATATGAAGACAGTAAATAATAAAGTTAGAAAAAATATATTCTACATATTTTTTAATATATTTCTAGAAAATACATTACATTCTACAACACCAGAAAATTAATCTGTTATATTTAGCTGAATGTACCTGACATGGTTAATTTCCTCTGAGAGGGAAATGGGCATTGATGAACTCAGCTGTTTTACTCCAGAACATATGTTGTTCCTGACCGATCTCTGTCATAAAAGAAGAAGTGCAGAAGGTGTGTATGTCCTCAGAGGATACTTAAAATTGCTGTGGAAATGTTGAACTGAAACTGGTTTTGATGTCTGACCATGGAAGACAGGAGAGATATACCACATGTGAACTGACTGCTCCTGTCGTGAATGCTTCCATGTTTACTTTTCTTTTACCCTCAATTTCTTTTTAGGATCTTACATAGTGCCTGCAATGCATCTTATCTTAAATAGAAAAAGTGGCTATGTTTCTATTAACAACAATAACAAAAAAAACCCAAGCCAAACCCTCCCAAAACTTTCAATACCTGTTAGCATTACTATTCAGTCTAAAGTCCACTGAAACTAAGGGGAAGACTCCATTGTGAACTGAGAATTTAAATAAAAGATAGAAAAGTAAAGGCAAGACCTACTTAAACCAAGGTAGCATGCTATAAGGAAAATAATGGAAAGAGAAAGGTCTTCAAAATAAGCATCTGTAAAAAACCTAAGCTATCTATACGAAATCAAACAAAAGGTACAGTTATATTTTTGTTAATCATAGACAAAAAAAAACCCAAACCCCATAAAAATAACACTATGAAAAATGATCAAAATGCAGTTAAGCTGCAGAAAGAAACTGGTGCTGCCATAGGTATTTTCACTGGATGTTGTTAGATAGATGCCTCCTGAGACAAGAAAATATATTTTATTTAAAAGAAAAGGAAATCAAATAGGAAAAAATAGTACAACTTCTGAGAAGACAGGCTAAATAAGAAATGTTAAACTTGGTGAAAACAACATGGTCAGGATCAAACTTACTTCATCTATTCATCTATTTATTGTGACTGTACACTGTTTTAACACAAGTACACACTGTCCAGTATAGACAGTAGGCAATAGAAACTACACATTCAACTGGGTTGAGCATACGACTCCTCTGAACCAAACGTAGATCTCATAAATGGCTGCAGCCACTAGTTGAGAAAAGGACCGTGAATATTTGCATAAGGGGAAGAACGATGGGAGTGATAATATTGAAAAACATTCCCAGGAGGAAGATATTTGAGGAAGATATTTGTGAGAAAAGGAAAGTGTAAAGCTTGACAGAGACAGGAATTTTTGCGGTTCTTTTGATAGTAGGCTGAAACAGCTCAGTCAGTTTCTGTCATCAATTTGTTTCTTGCCAAATGCTAATCTGTGAACAGAAATTAAAGAAAAGCCTTCTTCCCCCTTTCCCAAACTCTATGGTGGTTATCAAGCACATTTCCTGCGATACTGATACATCAGTCAGGATGAAAGGAGTTATGACCATAATTTAAAAGGTCTGTGGTCAGTCATGAGTGATTTTATTTTCCTACATCTATTATCATCTTCAAATGTCCTTACTTATCAAATACTTACCGAAATTCCCCATTAAGTTCACAACAAGATGGCTAGCTGACAGAATTTAACTTTTCTCTTTCTTGCCACCTCATTTTGAGTTAAACAGTCACATTTTATTTTTTCATTTTTCTCCATAAACTATGCATCTCCAGCCTTCTATTGCTACTCTCAGAACTTCATTTAGTATGTTCATTTTTCACTTCTCAGCAACGAACACATGGGTGCTGAGTTTTATCATGGTCATTTAAAAAGACCACTCTTCCATTTCAGTGTGCAGTTTATCTAAAAATGCAAATCACGGAACAGCTGGTCTCATCTCCATCCTCTCTCTTTTACCCCCGTTTGCTATATTGCTTTGCAGATGCTACATGTTGTTAACTATAAGTCATTTTTGCTCCTTTAAGGGTTGTGTTTTCATGGAATACTGGCAAGACAATCCAAAAATGAACAAATCAAAGTAATAATACCGCTGTTTAATTACATATCTAATTAAATGAGAAATTAATTTGCAGTTTTGAAATTGACTTTGCAAGCCTTAAAAAAATCCCAAAACCAAACAAAATTATAAAACTCTCTGAGTCTGACAAATTCGGTTTGATTTTCCTGGTTTACACAAAGTATGAGTGATATATATTTGGAAACAGAAATTCATACCTGGAGATAGAAATTCACAACAGTCTCATCAATGCTTAAAGTAGGTTCTTTGCTTCCTCTTCTTCTATTGCTTGGGAATATCCTAGGGAACCAGCCTTACCTTACACTACAGAAAGCAATGACGTTCTGAATAAGACTGGATAACAATGGTCACTTAGAATAAGCCCTTTTGTTTCAGCTGTGCTGGAAAAAAACCCAGCAGGGTGGTTGGAATAGGTGATCTTTAAGCGACCCTTCCAACCCAAACCACTCTATGATTCTGTGTTTAGTGGAGAAACCAAAGGCAGGGAAAAGGAGGGATCAAGATAAATCAGGGAGGAACAAAGATGGGAAAATAGATGGATTAGATGATAAAAGGAACTGAATGTGAGTAAAAGGGTTGTTGGTTAATTTGTTCTTCTGGCTATGCTTTGTGCCTGATCAGTGCAGTCTGTCCTATCCTGGCACTAAACTCCTTTTCTAATTATTTTCCTAAGTGAGGGACTTTCTGTTCTGTGTGTATGTGTGTGCACAGCAGTCTGGGTGCCAGTAACTGGAGTTGGGCTATGGGTCATAGGTGTGTGGTACTGGCAGCTGGTATGAGTGAAGGTGTTCATGTCTATTTGTTTACCAGCCAGTATCAAGCCAGGCTAGCTGGGGCAGAAGTGAAGTGGCTTGCAAACCAGCTATGTGTGTGTCCCCGGGAGTAGGTGGCTGAAGGAACGAGCTACTGGAGGGACTAGAAGGTCCAGACTATCTGCCAGAGAGACCATGGAGTCTCAGGGTTGGCTGGGAGACCCATTCGATGTGTGTGCCTCTGTGCAGGAAGCAACTGGAGATAAGAAGATTCAGGGGGCAACCACTGAGTAAACTGAGCGTCTAAGCTGAGTTAGTGAAGGAATCCACGGTGTCTGTGTCTCTGTGTGTTGGTGTGTAGATGGTGTCTGCCCCAGCAGCTGGAGTAGGACTGCAGAACCTGGGGGCTTGTATGTTCTGGTAGCACCTACTGGGGAGAACAAGGATCCAGGGGTCAGCTACTGGACAGATTACAAGTCTAAAACCAGCTACAGGAGGGATCCATGTTGTACATATGGATATATTTCCCACTAACAGATCTTCATCCTGATCAGACAGAGGGGGGAACAGGATGAGGCCATTGGTGCAGTTTGTGCTTGTGTTGAGTGCTGTGTTTTCTGGCTGTGGTGATCTGTGTGGCCAGCCATATGTACTCGTGTGCTTTATGTGTGCGCCAATGAGAAACCCTCTATCTGCTGTTGCCGCCTCCCAAACAATCCATATTCAAATATCAGCAGTGAAGATATGTTGCTCAACAGTCTAGAAGGCTAAGAAGGAGGCTCACTGCATTTCCTTCCTGTTGCAGACATGCCATCATGAAGGAAATTCTATTTTGCATGAGGTCTGAAAGATATCACAAGAGGGTACACAGACATGTAGCCTGCTTATTGAACACTCATGTGAGAGACCTGCATTTTGATGCTTATGACCATGCTATGTGTTTTACAGGATCTGGTCATTAGGTAGCACCTGTACACTTCTACTGAAAACCTAACCGAATGAAAAATGGTTGGAAAAAAAAACCACTTGCAAATTTGTGGTGTTAATTTTAAGGATCTGTTTGGAGTATAACTGTATGCACAAGTAAGTTCTTCAATTTGACCTGTGAAAATAGTTGATCTTGAAACTTCACCAGGGAGGTACCATAGTCTCAGGGAGATGGTTACATATCAAACTTCTGCAGCACTCTGTCACAAGAGGGAAAAATAATGAAACTTTATAACTGCAGTGAATTTCTAATTTTGGTTCAACTTGTTATACCAAAGTTCTGTTACAGCCAAAAGGTAACAGACCATGTATATACAATCAAGAATGTCTTACTAACACAACTAATGTGTTACTACTTTAATAACCAAATTCTCTGAATACAGAAAAGCCTAATTAATAATACAGTTGAAATTGTTATACAAAAAAACTAACCCATGTCATAGTACCTACCCCAAATGTTAGGGTCACTCTTTCAATGTCCGTCTGGATCTTATAGTCAACACTGAAATCTTCAAGAAGAGTGGGGGCAGGAGAAGGTGGAGACAAGAGGTTACCAGCACTCTGAGGTCTTCACCAGAAGGACTTGATGCTAGTCGTGGGCTTCCTTCCTTCTTAGTCCCAGGGCAGGGGTCCCCTTGGATTTCTTTTTATGCATTTTCCCATCCCCACCTGCTCCCTTCCTCCTGCTTCCAGAGCAGAGGGGGTGAAAGCTGTCCTGCAGCCCTCCAATTTTGCCCAGGGGCTGTTTATCCTTCAGGGACTGCCTGGGGCTGTCAGCCCCTTCCCCAGGGGCGCTCACCGAGCTGGAGCTTGGACAGGCTGGGCAATGGGCACTTGGCCACGGGGCACCCGGTAAACCCAACTCAGCCCCGCTCAGCCCAAGGGCAGCCCAGCCACCCCTGGGACCCCACACAGCCTGATGCCTGCACCCAGCAATGGCAAAGCCGTATTTACTGGTCTATGAACTGCACTGGCTTTAGTCTGTACATTGGTTTGAGGTGTAAATTGGTTTGTATGCCACCTTTCAACTAGCATATATTAAAGTTTATTCTGAATGTGATATGTATTGGCATTGTTTACCTGTATGTGGCTTTATTCCCTTAAAAGATTTTAAAACCTCTCACAGTAGTAAACCTAATAATAAGAAAGTAATTTAGCCTCTTTAAGGGAATAAAGTGACATGCAAAAGAGTACAAGGGCTTTCCACTTCCTAGAAATTAGTTTGGTTTCGGGTATTGTGTCTTGAACTGCTAATAAATTTGCTGCCCATTGTCCTACAATGATAAGTAGGGTAAGTCAGCTCATGTTATGTTAACATAAACCCAAAACAATACCAGAAAGACAAATGGGGTCACACTGATTTGGTATCAGGGTGAGGGCCAATGTATGCAAACAAGATCAGTTACAAGAGTTTAGCTCTGCTACTAATAGTGAGTATAAAATTCAAAGGGTCAGTAATTGTGGTATTTTTATGTAGACAGTATCTGATATAAACTTACATACCACGTGAACTTGTAGCTTCATCTGTTATTAATTGTACTGTCAGAACTCTCTAACATAAGCATAGCTAATGCTTTGATTTCAATTTTATGGAAAATCTAAAGTCTGATATATGTAAAAATAAATACAGAAAACAATAATACAGCAAGTAATATTCGTACAAATGTTACTGGTTTAATACAACTGCATTGAAAACACGTTACCGTGATTTTAAAATTAAGAAAAGAAAAGAAAAATTTTTTACTGCAGCAATATACCGAATGTCTCATACAGAGGCATTTAATCTAGCAGAAGACAAATGGACATGAGTATTTTAGTTTTTACTGATCCGAGACAAAGATTTCTGGCTGCAGGCATAGCAGTCCATCGGTAATTTCACACCATGCTGTGTTTACACATAAATGTCTAGCTTTGCCTCCTTTGACTGTTTTATGAGAATTCTTCCACATTCTGCCTCACAAATGTACATCAAACTGATACACTGAAAAGGGATGGACTATGCAAACTGATTCTGATATTACCTTTTATTACTACGAAGAATAGACACAAGTCGTGCAAACCCATAGAGACTCTTGAAGCTTCCACCATCAGCCAGATGGCTGCATTGCTATTACTCACTCATCTCTCCTAAAGCACATGCAATCTCACAGGCTCGAAGATTCCATCATTTTTCAGCAAGTTGTGAATGTCTTGTGGGTGCGTCAGGTTTCTTTGCAGTCTCCTCAAAATAGCTAGCTTTAAATGTAAACCAAGCACATAGCAAATCTAAGTAATAATTTCAATGGTGAAATAGTAATAGGAAAAATATCTGAGCCATCCTAAATGGACAGAGTACCAAAAGTGTTTCTCCCCTTGAGCTACATTACGTTCTTGTCACGTTAGACAATGAACATAATTCTCTGTCAAAGGTGTTATTTTGATCCCCATTCAAAAATGTCTTTTGAAGAGAGCTGCAATATTGCTTGCTATTAGAATGAGTTCTAAGGAGAAAAAAAGACAATTAAAATCATCAATGACAACATCATACTGTGTACACTTCACAGAGAGCTGTATTCTGGACTGTGAAATCAGTCTGGATTACATTTATTTTACAGTGAGTTTCCCTGTCTCTGAACCTCTTTCTGCAGTAACTGTCAACATCTGCCTCTGCACTTGGGTCCCCTCATTATCCCCAAATAAAGGGTAGCAGGCAGATTCACACACAGAGATAAGAGGAGCGCAGCAGTTTTAATACAGAGCTCTGACACGACGACGTTGTCAGAATCCAAATTTAATCAACAGTGCCACCACGTGGTTCTACAGCACCTGGCGTCAAAGCTCAGCCGTAAAAATGATTGAATGACTAAGAACACGTTTGTACTTTGAAACGGATGTCTTACTAACAGAGCAATCGACGTTACTGTTCGTGAGTTGTTAATTTTAACGGAAAAGTAATGCAAATGTGTCCACAGCAATATGTTGTCTGTTATAAATTTTCTGTAATTACTCACCTATCTTGAAGACTTAGTAATCCTGAACTTCCAATAAACAACATATCTTTTTTAAGGTTTCAGAACATTCCAGGGAAGGGTTCATAAAGCAATCTGATTTCTTAGGAATAATTTTATCCTTCACCGACCTGTTAGCCGTATGCCACATTTTTTCGTGTAAAGCATACAGGAGATTATTAAGGGTAATGTTGTTCTTAAAACAACAGGCTCTAGTCCAGTAATTTTATTAAGAAGAGTCTTTGTTGTAGTCACAGAATATTTACTGGTAATGCTTTAAATTACTTTTTTAGCATACTAAACAGACAATGGCAAGTAAATATTAACTATACATCTATGAAAACAGAATTTCTTTTCAAATAATAGGGAAATCTACTATATTTCACACAGACTGCAGTCCACATAGGTAGACTGGAAACGTTCTGTCCCGTGTTTTCATATCTAAGGTGTAAGGCAGCAACAGCAGCATCTCTCAAGAGGAGGCAGGAGTGAAACAGTAGGCTTAGCGAAGTGACAATAAGATGGTTAGAATACAGGCCATTAACAGTTTTGAATAAGCAAAATGCCTCTGCAGTCCATCCTGGGCTACTTGATAGAGAATTTGAGGAAAGAGATAAGCTAACGTCTGTGCCAATGTACTTAGGCTATGTTGAATCTGACAGGACGCTGGAGGATGACACACCCATGTGACCACATTTCAGTGGCAAATCATGACTTTTATTCAGTGATGTATTTTCCACACATCAGCTGCATCTAAATCGTGCAGCTAAGTTTTGCATCAGACACAGTGGTGCACAGCTGCACCACACTAAAACCTGTCAGGCCAGCCTGAGCCACAGCTGCATGGTAGAAGATGTTGAGATACTCTCCTGTTAAGTTTCACAGGCTTCAGTCCCTTCTGCTGACATGCAAAAGCAACAGCCGCCTTCTTGGTTTGCTGCCTCCTGCCCAAAGTAGCATTTGCCTCTTACATACTACTGCGATTTAGATAAGCTCCGCTGTCTGCCAGGGAGCAGCAAGAGCAGGCTCCTCTGCCAGGGAAGGGGAACAGTATGCACTGAGGGCAAGAGCATCAGCCTAACGGGACCCAACAGGGGAAGGAAGGGCTTCCTTTGCTCAGGCTCTTTCTAGTTCTTTCTTTCAAGGCCATCAGTTGTGCTCTCTTTAAGTTGGCCTGATCCCAGGCTGCCAAACCTCCAGGAGACAGGATGTGCTCAGGGCCCTGGTACAGTTACCCACCCTATGAGCATCATTATAATATTGGCATCGAATGGGATCTGTTCAGAACTGTGGCACAGCCACCTTGAGCACTAAAAGTATTTTAGCAAAGGACGTCAAAGTGTCAAAAGATCTAATAGTTCTAATAAACCAGTTAATAAATTATATGATATCAATGGTAGCACTGCAATTTGTGAGCTGCATGGTATATTACTTTGTGAATAGTCAGCAAAAAGGTCCACACTGTATAGACAGAAAGCATACTAAGCTTTCCATTGCTAATATGACACTATTGATTACAGTTCAGAAAGGGCAGTGTTTTGGTGAGAGATGCATACAGCCCAGTGTTCTGGTGCCTTGACTTGAAAGAAAGGTGGAGAATGTATAAATACATACAGTACAACCAAACTGTTGCCCAATTAAAAGAGACGGTAGAACCATGTGCATTACTTTCATGTGCTCTCTGGTATGCATTCCTAGAACAGAAATATCCTCAAAGCACAGCATGGAGCTAAATAAAATTGTCGCTCATAAACAAACAACAAAATGCATCAAAGTAAAATTCTAAGTGACTTATGTTAAACCCTCAAGAAAAAAAGATTTTACAATGAAGTTCATCAGCCACTGAACAGCCTTAACTTGATCCATTAATATATACTGTTACACAATCCATTAAAGTCTTAAACAGGACAGTGTGACATATTTTTCCTAAACCCCAGGCTGACCTATTTGTAAACAATGATAGGAACAGCTCTGAGTCTTTCTCTGCAGATTGTGGATGCAGAAGCCAAAGAGGTGTAGAATACAATTAAAAGAAAAAAAAAAAAAATTGAGAAAAAAAAGAAAAATTTGTTATTAAATAAATTTTAAAAAGGTTATCAGAGCTGTTATGCTGGAATTCAAATACCAATACTCAACACACAATGACAAGTCTCCTCCTAATTGATTCTTTCTTTACCATAAATCTGGAATGATTCCAAATCATGGGATTATTTTTTTCTTGTCATGGAGCTAGTTACGGGAAATTAATCCAATTTTTTTCAGAGCATAATTGATTTGTACTATTAAACACTGATCTTAATTAAGAAAAAACAACTACCATCTTCTACAAAATTAATAGAAAAAAAGTCCAGCAGCTAGCAAGTATAATGAAAAAGTGAGGAAAAAAATCAGTTTTTTTTTTTAAAAAAGTGTGAAACTACAGTCTCTATATACAGTTAAAGAGAAGGGACAGAACAGTGACTTGACAATGGACGTGATAGTTATCTTCTCATTTAGCATTAGGAATCGAAAACATGCCAAAAGATAGACTAAGTTAGCCAGGAGGCAATGTGAGAAAAACTTCATGGGCAGATGGACAGTAAATAACTGTATAGTCCATCTTTCAAGTAGAGTATGCTGAACAAGGATATTTGCAATATCTCTGAGAAAATGAGCTTCTAATAACCAGGAACTTATGCACTGAGCAGAGTACAGCAGAATTGCTTGTACAGCTGTTACAATCCTCGAGAAATCAAGCATTGTAGAAACTCTTGTGTTAGCCATTTAAAAAAACAATCCTTGCGTTGGTCTTAACAAGCAGAGAGGTAGCCTATACATAAAGCAGGCAGATAATCTTTTTGCTCTATGCACTGATTCTGAAATAGATAGGGTATTCTAAAGCTGCAGGACTGGAACGATCCTCCCCACATACATACTTTCAGGGTGCTCAGATAACAGGACCATAGATTTACTTTACAGGGCTTTAACTTTCTTTTTTTTAATGTACTTTTTGAGGAGATAAAAAGGTAAAGAAAGATTTTCAATCTAATTACAAAATAGATATAAAAAGAAAAAAAATCCTCCAGTGTTGATACTTCAGTGTCCAGTGTTGACACTTCAAAAAAGACTGATGACTTCTGTGAGAGACTGCTTTCTGTCAGGTATATCAGAGTCTACTCTTACAAGTTCTCTAAAAATTTGCCCCGTGGCTATTCTATTCTTTCAGAAAAACATGCAAAGCAGAGGCAATCTAATGGTTGAAGAGGGACCAATTTACTACACTTTCACAAGACACCTCACTCCAAATCCACACAGAAACTTGAACAAAATGGTGCTGACAGAAAACTTCTATGCTTCTGCTTCCTAAAATGGAAAACGGCAGCTTATACTAGATGGCTAGATTCCATTTGCAGCATTCAGGAAACGCTAGATTGATCCCAAATTAACAATAAACTGAATACATAGCTGTAGAGAAACATCCTCTGTATAGGATCTTTTCATTGTTTAACAAAGCAGAGGTCACACTTTTCTTTTAGTTCGTAGCTAGTCAATGAACAGAATGCATAGTAGTCATGGTGGGAAGGTTGAGAAACATTTTTCCTTTGACCAAAAAAGTGACTGTATCATCACCTTTTCTTCTCAACTCTGTAGTAGCTTTCCTATTGGCAGGATTTTCATCTAACTACTGAGATTTTCAAATTCTAAGGGGCGATCTATTAGCTTATGTATTATGTTTTCCAAAATCAAACCTATGTTCAAAATTATTCACAGTAATTAAAGTTTTGTGCACTTTATCATCCTGCTGTCATTTCCTTTGAATTTGAAAACTTCTGATTAAGCAAGGTTAACTAAAGCTATGATGAAAAAGCCCATGAAAAAATAGTCAGATCAACCTTTATGAAGTGACCCCAGAGTTTGACAGTATGTCACTATGTTGTCAGTCTGCATAGTCCATAGCTACAAAATGCAAGCAAGTGGTCATATCAAGGCCCATTCTCTGTTGGGAAAATCTTCTATGACAGATAATTGCTAATGTATTTGAAATAAAAAAATTTTCAAGAATGTCACTGGTGTACTCAGGGAGTAGACCTAATCTTTACTCGTGAGTATATCCACTCACTAGGGAAAAGAGCTAATATTTATTCCGTTTCTTTTGCAAATCTCACTCTGATGCAGTCTGCTTTGCTTCCCAGGAATATCTCTTTCTGCAAGATCTGTCCTAAGATTTTTCCCATATATGTGTAAGTTGTTTGAAGGTGATATCACCTCGAGGGAGGTGATTCTGCCCCTCTGCTCTGCTCTTGTGAGACCCCACCTGGAGTGCTGCGTTCAGCTCTGGAGCCCCCAACATGAGAAGGACAAGAATCTGTTGGAGCAGGTCCAGAGGAGGGCCATGAAGATGATCAGAGGGTTAGAGCACCTCTGCTATGAAGACAGGCTGAGAGAGTTGGGGTTGTTCAGCCTGGAGAAGAGAAGGCTCCAGGGAGACCTTATAGCAACCTTCCAGTGTGAGAAAGGGGCCAACAAGAAAGCTGGAGAGGGACTTTTTACAAGGACATGTAGTGATAAGATGAGGGGGAAATGGCTTCAAACTGGAAGAGAATAGATTTAGAATAGATCTCAGGTAGAAATTTTTCACTCAGAGGGTAGTGAGGCACTGGAACAGGTTGCACAGAGAAGTTGTGGAGGCCCCATCCCTGGAAGTGTTCAAGGCCAGGTTGGTTGGGGCTTTGAGCAATCTGGTCTAGTAGGAGGTGTCCCTGCCCATGGCAAGGGGGTTGGAACTAGAAGATCTTTAAGGTCCCTTCCAACTCTAACCATTCTATGATTCTTTGATATCTGGTTCCTCTTAATAATGGCCTTCATTAGCAAAAGCAGTTTTGTATGTCTGCCACTATGCCTTGAGTTATTTAGTGTCTTTGGTATCTGTGTAGAAGGATGAGCTAATTATGTATACTCTACAATACTTATGGGTCTATAGCCTTATATTTTCCAATTTCAAAGAAATTGGATATAGTAACATACAGAGAGGGAAAAAGCAAGTACAGTATGCTCTATCAGTCCTGGAATATGTGATTTTGAAATGATGAATTTAGAGACTCCTTTCCTACTCACCATAACACTACCCTATTTGTGGAGCTGCTGTCTCTACCTGTCAGTTAATCACTGGCTGTGATAAAGAAGAATATCTGAGTATGTCTAATAATCATATTTACTTTTTTTGAACAGTGACAAAAATGTTCCTTATAAAAGTTAATCAACATGCATATTAAATAGGCTCCAATGTATTTTTGAAATCCATGCATCCTTTCCTCTTAGTTTAGTGTTGCTATCACAACCATGATCACCTGCTCCTTTGACATAGTTAACATATTTGCTCAAAAAGTAGACTTTTTTTTACAAATATTTTGTTACAAATACCCTGAATAATCACGTCTCGGTAAACTATAAAGAAATATAATCCTGCAAAGCAATCATTACTGCATTATATGATTTTATCAAAACAGTATCATAAACCTAACGCTGACTGATTATATACTGCAATTATGTTAAATGCAATCTGTAATATTTTAACAAAATCAACAATTAAGCATGTTTTCTAAAATCTGAGGGTTCCATGGCAAGTTGCATGGTCAGCAAAAGGACTTAAAGTATTTTTAGCACAAATCTGTACGTGCACATTCTCTTAAGCTACTAAGACATAGGGTAAAAAAACACCAATTATTCTAAAAGAAAGTATTTGTAGAAGTAGACATCCAAAGCTCAGACATAAATAAAATTAACCATTGAAATTACATTTTTGTTCTCAGTTAGATCCTTTTGAGTGTGCCAATTATTCAAATTCAAGGATTTGCAGACATTCTCTTTTCATTCAATTTTAAACTTTAGAAACAGGATAACGTTCAGGGATTGTGTTATACCAAGATAACTTCTGAACTTTTCCTGAAATTTTCATGTTGAGCTGGAAAGTTCCTAAAATAACTATTGTTCAGCATCTTAGAGTACCTCAAACTGATCCAATCTGAGCCAGCATGTAACTGTGTTGAGAAATGTGGTTTCATGGCATCCAGAATTCCTGAAGAGCCCAGTCTGGTAGACGTTTCTGCAGCACCCCAAAGTAGTCATATGTTCTTAAAAAAAAAAAGGTTTGCCAAAGTCTTTGAGCTTTAATTTTCATGTAACAAACCAGTGACTTAGCAATTTTCTAAGACAATATACTGCTTAGGTAAAAGTGCTACTTGTTTTCATTCTTCTAGTTGCTGCCCTTTGGGTAAGCTGCAGCCTTCAGACACAGAAGAACTGATTCCCTAGATGCAATTGGGCTTGCTTGAGAGCTCTTCTGACATCTCCCTTCCAAGTCGGACATCTTCAAATAGATGAAACTTTGAGAGTAGCAGAGAACAAACACACAACTAGGCTTTAGGCAGAAAAAGAGAAAGGCTTTCACTATCCTTGAAAGTTTCTTCAACCCAGAAACTCATTGCATTGCTAACAGTGGAAGGCTGGGGGAAAAAAAACAGTGTACAGTGAAGATTTTTTTTATGCTCTTTTTTATTTCTATTCATCTTAATTAGTAATTTTCTTTATTTTAGTAAGTCCATTCCTTTAGTTTCTGCTTAGATAAAGACACATTTATGGATTCCAAATGTTTTTGGGGCATGGTCTTTAAGGTAAAAATGCCAATTGATCCACATTTGGCAGGCAGATTCAACTTGGGATCCTGTCACAGCTTAACTTGAAATACATAGAACTATTACTTTTTAAGAAGTGTGTACAAATAACACCTACTTACTCCAAATGCATTGAATTTGTGGCTTCTCGGTCACAAAAAAGGTAAAAAGAAGAAAGTACATCCCTGAACATCCAGAAAATAAAGAGTGTATTATCTACAAAAAGAGCAGTGCTGAAGAAAGAAATGGGAATAAGCAGGTTGCACAGATCACAGTTTCATCCACTTTCACATTTTAATCTGTCTCATATTTCAAAAGCAAAGCATCATCAATGTTAGTAAAAAAATAAAAAAAAAAAAGAATTGTGACCTCTTAACTTGCAAGGCTGCACTATTACAAGTTCAGCTGTGAATTGGTCAGTTACTGATGAGATGGTTGGCAACATGGCAAAACACCAATCATCCAATTTATAAATCCAGATGGGACAATTATGCAAAAATTCTTGGTAAATGATATAATTAAAGGTCAAGCTAATACATTAAAGGAATCCATATGGGCTTCAGCTCAAGCAGGCAATGAAGAATGATCCTATAGGTCCACAAACAAGCAACTGAGGTGACTCATGTCAATTCAAAGTTTATTCACAAACTAAGTGTGAAATTCTCCTCAGATTTTTATAACATAAAAATGTAAATTTTCACTCTTAACAAACAGTCTGCTGTCAGCTATACAATGTAACACAAAGTTTTGTTTTTATCAAAGTTCTGATATGGATCTAATGTGAAACTGTATGAACTAATGTAAAGTTGGGTACTTTTTAACAAAGTTCTGGTATAAAACGTTCAATGATGTTGAACTATAATGTGTATAGCAAGGTTACGTAGCAGAAATTAGCATGCTATAAAACTGTATATTTGCCTCCCTGTATACAAACCTATTTCATTTTCAAACTTGAGATTAGTTCTCGACTAATCTTCAACTTCTAATAAAATAGTATCGATATATCTTTATTAAAGAAAACCCAAAACAAAACAAAAAACCTCTTCCTTGCCCCTACATCAGAAGCCATAACATGCTCCAGGAATTAAACTGTGAAGCTAAGACTCAAAGGGATTGATACCAATGAGCAACTAGGAAAAAACAGAAGACAAGTAAATCCAACGAAAGAATTAAAACACTTTGTGCCAAAACTGTTACAGCAGAGAATACTAATGAAGTCAGCTGAAGTGTAAAGAAGCACCATAGAAAATGCATCCAGAGCAGATGGAAAGTGTAAGCAAACACATGGTTTCTGAGAATACTTGTAAAGAACATCATATTGGGGTGCTACAATATACCACTAAGATTATTGAAGGCTGCAGAGGATTACATGAAACATTAGATGTTTTTAGAAAAAGGATTGGCAAAATATCATTACCAGCAAAATATTGGAAAAATATGACCATATCTGGTGTTTATAGCTGTCACAGGAGAATTTAGAGATGGAGAGTGTCAAGAACAGAACTTCACCACTCAGTGACATAAACCTGAAAATTAATTATTAAGCAAGGCATGCACAGCAGGGAGGTTGCAGTTTGTATTGCAAGGTTCCTAATCCATGACACACTCTCACGTGCTGTGCAGAACACAAACAGGCCCCCACAGTCCAGTTATGAGCCAGGGCAAAAGTACAATTTCTTCCAACACTTCTTTGGTATGTGTGGATCTGGGCTGACAGTGCAGCACCTACATGTCACAGTTTCACCATGAGCTCAGACTCCTGTACCAAACCTCAGGGCCAAAATATGGGCTGGTTCAGGCTGGGGAAGGAACGCTGGGACACTCTGGAAAGCCCTGGCCAAGCCTAGCGCATTCATTCAGCTTACCTCCAGGCTGCGAATGCAGGGGCAGCAGTGGGT
This sequence comes from Burhinus bistriatus, assembly GCA_013397275.1. Lineage (NCBI taxonomy): Eukaryota > Metazoa > Chordata > Aves > Charadriiformes > Burhinidae > Burhinus > Burhinus bistriatus. Next base: position 36,252 of record VYXH01005875.1, on the reverse strand, counting down.
TCGAGGTTCCCTGCAAACATCCTTTCCTAGCGTGAGACCGGTGCGAGTGCGGCCGGTCCCTTGGGCAGTGACACTCGCTGTTTCACTTCACTCCGCTCCCCACAGTGAGGACATGCAGAGACACTGGCCCCAATAGGAGGGTCCCCATCACTGCCAACAGCAGTGGTGCTGTGACATGGCAGAGTTGCCATCCGGAAAATCTTTTAGATATTCAGACGGGGTCCTACGCTGATATCCTCTAACCCAGCTGCTTATATAATCCACAACCTGAGGCAAGTGAATCACATTAGTATTTTCCCACTATTTCAAAAGCACAGACCAATATTTACCAGATATCAGCAACACATTGCTCTTAAGTATGTCAAAAGTTACGTAAGTGCAATTTTTTTTGGACATTTTTGCCTGATAGGCTGCATTTGTTTCTTTGAGTAACACCATCATTGCTATGTAATATGGAAAATCTGCAGAAAAAATATCAAAAATATATTGTCAGGCCATGGCAAGGCAGATCAATCTACAATAAAAAGAACAAGCTTACTCTGAGAAATCAGATAAGTGTTGGTTACATTACCTACAAGGTTAAGCATGATAATGGTGGAGGAGGATCTAAAACACCATAGTATACACATCTATTCTTAGCACTAGGGTACAACATAAAAAGTACACACAACTTTGTGCCTTTATCCATGGCATGGTGATAGAAATGTAGTTTGAAGAGAACTATGTGCTTCTCATATGTTTCACCACTGGTGAAGATTATACCACAATCTCTCCATCGTAAGTACTCTGTGGAAGAGTAGTCTTCTATAATTGAACAAATTATATATTTTGAGTTTTTATTTGAGGCTGGCTAGAGAAGATAAAATGAACATGGATTCACAGCTTTATGTCTTTCCCCCAGAGGGGTTACAAATTTCTGGAGTGCTCTTTCTGGGTCTATTAGAAGGACAGGTGGTTTTACAGGAAGGAGCTTTTCTTGATATGAAAAAACTTGAAAATTAATAGAAATTGCTTTTTCCTACACTTTCTTCTCTCCATATTTGTAGCAAAACATGTCCTATTCTGATATAAAGTCAACAATTTGCTGTTGGAAGATTTAGTGAATCAAAAGGAGTAATGGTTATTGATAATAAAATAAGGCATATCAAACCCCAGATGAATAATGTTTACCTAGATAAAAATTTAGGCTACACATAAAGTAATAAAGCTGTGAGGGAATTAGGAAAGGATTAAAAATGAATGCAGGAGAAAGCAGAGGTTTAATTTAAGAGTAAGTTCTTAAACAGCAGGACATGCACCACAGATCAGAGAAACAGTAGAAAGTTATTCTTATCTAAGAGAAAAGAGCCTTAGGTCTGGGATAATGTCCAAAGCCAAGGAAGGGACAGTTTGGAGAAGACCTTAAACCATAAAGGAGGAGGAAAACTGTTTGGCTAACCTCTGGAAAAAGGAGGGAAAATGCTCTACCAACTAAAGCACTGAAGTTTTTACTGGGGATAGAAAACACTCAGAAGACAAGGATTAAAAAGACAGGGGAGAAAAACAAAGAGGAAGAAAATGACTGTCTTTGTGGAAAGCGGAAGAGGATGTGAATAGAAAAGTGTCCTTAGAAAATCTTCTAATACTTAAATGTGCTACTGAAAATATTCCTAACAGATCCTTGTATACATGAACTGCATTTGGTACCTTGAACTTCTGCATAAGTCATCAACAGCTTTCCTGTGGAGAAATGTGCTATCATGAGCATTAAGCAAGACAATCTATCGCCCTCAATGACAGATTGGGGTGGTTAGTTCTGCTTTTCATTGCTACTTTGACAGAACAATATCAGAAACAGTGTTTATCTGCATATCAGTTTTTAAGGACACTTACAGAATCCACAAAAAATATATATTTTACAGATTTTTAGTGTAAAATTTCATGCTCTATATCAGAAACAACATACATTGTCTTTTGCATATTCTGTCACTGGAAGGATTGTGTCAATGAAATGCTTATACAGTAAGAATAGACGATACAAACTAACTAACTAGAAAAAGCAAGATGAAATCCTTGTATGGTGTTCTGTAAGTCTTGACTTCATAAACAGACACTGCAGTATGTGTACTTCAAATTACCAATGTATAGAAAGACCTCTGTGTGTAAGAGGAGAGTGAATCAGGATTGCTAATTAAGCAATATTTTGGGGGGCAGCAAAGGGACTGCACAAAAGCCGGTCCTGCAAGAGAACTGCATTGACTTAGAATCAATAGGGTATTCTAGTTTTAAACATATTTCTGAAAGCACATTTAATGTTAAGTTTTATGTGAACCTTTGATGAAAACTGTGAAGGTACAATCTTTGTGATATTATTATTATTAGGCTTACCTCATTTCATTTATTATTAGCTGAGGTTCTTAAAAATAAACAAATGTAAAATAATACTGCTTTATATACACAGATGTTAAGTAACTTGAGCCATTTCTGTAACATAGGGGTTTTTTATATTATACAGACACATTATTAGATACAAAGAGAATCATTTAGCAGTTCTTTGTAAAGGAACTGAAAAAAAAAAACACATAAAAAGAAGTATAATGTGTAAGTACAACCGTGTGTGCTGAGTCTTTTGTTCAGTCCAAAGCTAAACCATGTGTCAGTTCTCAGTATTAGTTGTGCAAACTATTTTTGTAATGATTATGTTTCATGATAACTTCTTTCTTTCACAATAATAGTAGTTAAAAAATAAAGTATAGGAAGTCTCATTCTCAGTTACTTTTTCAGTGAACCCTGCATAAATAAGCACTGGTACAACTAACCTTAATCACATCATGAATAGGTTACTCTTGAAATCAGACCGTAGCTTGTTTTCTCACTAGTGCGTTTACCAGTGCGGAAGACATAAAACAAAAACAGAATTTATAAATGCTAAATGTTTGCTTTTGTCATTGCAATAACGGAACAGGATCTTGAACGTATGGATAAGATAGCATTGTTTAAAGATTATATAAAAATCTTTAAGAAAAGAGGCTTATGTGACTGCACTATGACTTTCTAGCTCACCCTTTTGACTTCTCAGGGTATTGGCCAGTTTCAACTTTAAAAGACAAATATGAACTCTCAAAATTTTGTGAAAGTCAACACCAGAATAACAAAGAGAAACCCAAACTAACTGTTATTAACAGAAGGACAAGTAGGTCAAACTCTTCTGGTAAGTACTCTGGGAGCAAGCGTGACTCCAGCAGCACCTGTGTAAACTTGTTACTGAAATATTAGCTCTGCTCATGAGGGTGTTCTAGAGACTGGAGGAGGGATTTGGTGGGTAGAAACAACTAGGTCTTGGTAATATCCCAATTTCTAAATAAATTTTGTGTATGATCTATTTATTTCTTGATAATTGTGTGTGGTGTGTGTTGTAAACAAAAAGGATTTATTTTTTTTTATATGTAATTTTGTGCTGCTCCATTTTATGTTTGTTATATGTAGTATACCTGTAGAATAATGTTTGGGAGTAAAAAAATACTGTGTGTTTAAAGAAGATGTTTATGACTGCCTTTCAAGGGGAAAATCTCTGTAGTTTTCTCCTAGATCTGTGCAACAACAAAAAAAAAAGTTTTTTTTTCATAGCAAACAAGTATGTTTAAGAGTTAAGGTGTTCTTCAAATCTTTCATTTAGTGTAATCTTTCATTGTCTTTCATTAAAGATGTAATGAAAACTTAGATCTGGAGTTAAAAACAAAGGACCTTTTTAGATTAGGTATATTTATCTTGTTTACATGAGCTGTATTTTCTGCATTATAAAGACTTACTACTCTGAAGTCAAATTTGCAGCCTCAGAACCAGGTAATAGGTCTGCTATCAAACCTAGAAATGTATTGAAAAGGGCATTCCTACAGCTTTTTTGGAGGTTTTGTGGCTTTTCCCTCCCCCTGCTTTTTTTTCCCTTACCTTTCTCATCTCTGTCCCATGAATTCTTAATTACTTCTTTAACTCTGTTCTTATGAATAAGTCAAATAAAATGTGTGATTAAAATGCATCAAAACTGGTGATCTAACATTCATTAAGACTTTGAGTCAGCAGGTATGTTTGCGTTACAAATATGGATAAGTCCTCTGACTTCAGTGAGACTGTTATCATGATTGCCCTGCTTCTTTGGGATGCAAAACCTAATTCTAAGTAAGAATTTTTATTAGAAGTGCTTCTAGCTATTTAAATCCAATTAACAATCTTGAATAATTTATTCCACAATAAGCTTAATTGGTGGTGAAGGATTTCTTCCTTGTGCACAAATTTTCCCCCCAAAAATTACAACTTGACAATTTGAGCACTTCAACAAAGTTACTGATCTTTGTTTGAATTGCATATGAAAAGAAGGGAAGGGAATTGTACCCAGCATTTTAGGTGATTTTTATCTAATAAGGTATGGAATAAAATAGGAAAAAGAATGCTCAATGTATAAGTGTAGTAAGAGAAAATACTACCATTGTTTCATTGAGAAAATGCATACTGAAGATACTATGTATGATCTGGGTTCATAGACATGGTAAGATACAGAATTGAGTCTACCCCAGTGATTTTTAGTATAAACAGAAATTAAATTTCAGTTAGAAAATGTGGGTACTCCTGGCATGCAGGTGACAGAAATTAGGTTATTTGGTGTATTTCAGGTGGAATTTATATGCCTGAAATAAAATCTCAGATATGATACCTTTCATTATTATCTTTCCTTGATATTTGATTTTAATGTTGTCATTCTTCAGTTCCTTTGCTTCAAATAGGAGCATTAAAAGTTCTCTGCATTTAGGGGGCATTTTTGTGAATAATATTTTAAATATACTCAGGTAAACCAATAGCTTAGAATAAAAGGTAGAATGCAAGTACTTAATAGAAAAGGACCTTACTGTACTGGCTGAACCAAACACTAGATGAATTCAAGTAAGAAATGAGTTCAGAATAACAATCTGAAAGCATGTCTGCTAGCAGTGCAAAACAGTACTGAAAAAGATAGTGTAAAATCTACATAAAGAAACAGAAAGTTATGTCAAGTATTCCAAATTACGAACTATCAATACAGCATAACAGACGGTGAAGTTACAAGAAAGATAAGATGAGATTTACTGAGGAAAACACATTTTGTCTGACTAATGAATAGAGCACGTGTGTGTGTGAGAAAAACACCACTGTTTAATTTAAAAAAAAAAAAAAGTATTATCTGCTTGATTCATCTAATAGCTGCGTGTACTGTCAAAAGGATAGAAATACTGACACATAATGGAATACATACCTTTCTTCCACTTCCTTGACGTGTTCCAAAGCCCATGTCAGGCAAATTATTGAGCTGTAAAATCCAGCCTGTAGGTGCAATCTGCGTGTATATTCAGGAAACACCTTTTCCAACACCACTGTCGTGATTAGCAGTAAATGGCAACCTTTTGACAGTCAGTGCTTTAGCATAGTGTGAGGAAGCTTTCCCTGGTGTTGTCTATGCATGTCTTGATTTGCAAGATAAATATACCCCATCCATATCTTGAGTTGCTAATTTTGCTCTTTTAACCTGTATTATGCTAATGTAAAATCCCCAGCTTAGCTTTTCTACTGGTTATTGTTCTTTTAGAACAGTTATCTGCTATGTAGAATTGCCTGGGGGACAGATAATATATCAATTTTATAGTGCATTCTTTTGATTAAAAACATGAGTAATTTTGCTAAACTCTCTATAGCATGAATGTGGATCATTCTTGAACATTCTTTCTGTATGCTCTTGAGGAAACAAAAAAAAAAACACAAAAAACCCACAACCAAAAAAGCTCCACCTGTCTAGCTTAGCACTATATGGTTGTTTAGCAAAATCTATCCTCTAGACAATTTTCAGTTCAAAAGAAAGGTATCTCAGAAGATGTGGCAGTAAGGTTGTACCATTATAGCACTTTCCCAAAATGCTCTCTCTCCATGAAAACTAATTTATCTAGATAGATTACTTATTTCATACATGTTCCAGAGGTTTTGCAAGCCACCTTATGTTATGCATGGTAGAGTTGTACCAAGGCTGGCTCTACAAAGGAGCTAAAATCTGGTGGCCCTGAGAACAACAAAAATGGTGTTCAACTTCTGACTCTCTCTCCACAGATTCAGGAGGTGCCTAGTTTCTGCCAGCCTGAGCAGAAAATAAATAAATTAAATGCCAGTTCTGCCAAAGTCCCACTTCCTTTGCAGAATTTTCTTGCAGGAACTGTTGTGGTAGCTGCTTTCAAAGTACATCTACATATAAGGCTTAACATAAATGGCAGTCAAGGGTTATAAATAAGCAGCTAAGAGCAATTAAGTAGTTCCCATATCTGTTGCACACTGGTGTTTAATGTCTAGACCTGGATTCTGGAGGACTTTTTTTTTGACATACTATCTATTGGATTTGGAACAAATATTTCAGTCCAGGTTTCCAACATCAAAGGACAGTTATCCATTTTTCAAGACAATAAAAAATTCCACATTGAACTGCTAATTGGAGGAGTTAGTTTGTGTGCTTTTTAAATGAGCTGTCAAGGTTGAGTATTCCAATTTACGTGAACATATACGCAGGAGTTGCATACCTAACATTCACTGATTTCAGTGTCAGTTAAATCAGGCTATTAATAATCAAATGATTAAAGTAGTTGGAGAAGAAGTAACATGAACAGAAGCCTCTTGTTGCTTGATATTTTAGGTTCTGCTGTATAGCCCTGTGTCTTCATTTGATATCACTAAACCCTCATTTGGCTTTGGTGTACAGTGAAAGAAAACTCTATACTTGAGCCCAAATTTTGTATCTGATTCTCAAATCTTTGCCTATGCCATGAAGAACCTAGCTACTAGGCACCTATATTCACACACAGAGAGATTCTGCAGCTTTCAGCCTTGGAAGTTTTCAAGACCTGACTGGATAAAGCCCTGAGGAAACCTGTCTGATCTCATAGTTGACCCTGCATTAAGCAGGAAGATAGACTAGGTCACTTTAGACCTTTCTAACTCAAACTTTTTTGGTTTCATAATAGCCTCTGTCTGGAATTGATGGATTTTGAGCCTGGGATAGACCTAATCCTCCAGATTCATAGCAAAATCTGGTTAAGACCATGGTTTCCTTAGATACATACGTATAGTTTCCCCTGATGTTTTGCTTAATATTCAAGATGCTGCAACCTTAGACTATATTTTGTAAGCTTTTTCACATATTGGTATGTGGTGGGTTGACCTTGGCTGGATGCCAGGTGCCCGCTCTATCACTCCCCTCCTCAGCAGGATAGAGGGGGAGAAAATAAGATGGAAAAAAAACACTTGTGGGTCAAGATAAAGGCAGTTTAGTAAAGAAAAAACAAAAGCCACATGTGGAAGCAAAGGAAAACAAAAGATTTATTCTCTGCTTCCCATCAGCAAGCGATGCCCAGCCACTGCCTGGGAAGTAGGGCTTCAGTATCTGTAACAGTTGCTCCGGAAGAGAAACATCATAATCACTACTTCCCCCCACTCTTCCTCCTTTCTCTCAGCTTTTATTGCTAAGCAGGTGTCATATGGTATGGAATCCTTTTGGTAAGCTTAGGTCAGCTGTCCTGGCTAAGGCTTCTCCCAAGATCTTGCCCACTCCCAGTCCATTTGCCCTTTGGGATGTGAACGGACGTTTGAAGAGATGGCCTTGATGCTGTGGAAGCAGTGCTCAGCAGTAGCCAAAACACTAGTGTCTTATCATCACCTTTCTAGCTACAAATACAAACATCAGTACTATAAGGGCTACTATGGGGAAAAATAACTCCATCTCCGCCAGACCCAATACAATCTCCACCACTTATTGCATACTATTTACATCATTCTGAGGTCATAATTTAATACATATTTATATATCTTCTAACCATCCCATTGTGTTTCTCATTACTGAAATTCCTTCTTACCAATACTTACAACTTATACTACATACTTAAACCATCTTTATACCCAACATACAAATTTACTTATTCTCATTAACTACTGTGCCCTGTCCTTTAACAGATAGATATTATTCTCCCTTTTCATGGGCTTCCTCCACTACTACAAGTGTTATAAGAATAATAAACGTTGAGTCCCATCTCTCAAGATAGGTATTCAGGACAGCAGAATAAGCATGTTCAATTGCTGGGCACCAGCACCAGCTTGGTTTGGGTCATTGTTGTACTTGCCTGGTTCCTTGTGAAACTCACTCTTCATTGGTTCAGGTCATTCCTTCTACATGACTTCCTACAACATAAAACTCGCATCACAGATTATTTTTTCCCCCCAAGGTTAAATGTCCTTGAGACACACAATGGGTCTCCCCAACTTTCCACATTATGCAGCAAGTACATTCGGGTCCATGAGTGAAGACAATCCCTCAAGTGGGTTTGCCTTTACCCAAAGGAAGAGAAATCTACACAGCCTTCCCCAGCCCCTTCCCTATGTGCTTTATGGGGACCTTACCTCCTCCCACAGTATGTAGTGGTTTTGTTTGGGCAGGATCAGGACCATTAGCAGATCCCCTGTGTTGACTAGACAAATGGCTTCTGCTAAATTTATATCCCAGTGCTTCCATGCCCCATTGCCCAATGCTCTCAACATAGTCTTTAGCAGTCCATTATCTCTTTTAGTCTTTCCAGAGGCTTGTGGGTGATAGGGCATGTGATACACCCACTCAATGCCGTGTTTCTTGGCCCAGGAGTTTATGAGGTTATTCGGAAATGAGTCCCATTGATTCAATTCTTTCTAGGGTACCTTGTCATCACAAAATTTGCCTTTCAAGGCCTAAGATGGTGTTTTGGGCAGTGGCATGGTTTACAGGGTATGTTTCCACCATGGTGAGGATGTAGTGCTTGCCCTGGCACGTTCATGGCAGTGGTCCAATAGAGTCAATTAGCCAGGCCTTGCCATATCAAAAACCCAGCCACTGCCCTCTGTTCCAGGGAGAGTACTTGTGTAGCTCACTTGATTGCAGTTCATGAATGAACTGTGTGATGGCTTCCATGGTCAGGTCCACCCCTTGATCATGAGGCCATCTGTATGTTGCATCCCCACTATGCATCACACAACCAGTGCTACATGGTTAATGCCCTATGGGGGTGGCTACAGCAGCAGCAGAAGAAAATCAGTTGGCAGCACAGGGGTAAACATGTAGGTGCTCACATACCCAAAAGCTGTGCCTCTGAAGAACATCGATAGAATGAATGGGTAGAGTAGACTGCCAAAATTAAAGTAGCTCCAGGTGGATCTGGACTGGGAGCTATTTGTAGCTCAACGGGCCTATGAAATATTGGGATATCTGGGGAGAGATGCAACTATATGAAGTACCTTCAGAGTGATGTTTTCTACCTGGGCAGTGATGTCCTGCCACAATGCAGCAGCCCAAATGAGTTTACCCCGGCATTGCCAATTGGTCTTCTTCCACTGCTTTAGCCATCCTGATAGGGCATTAGCCACCATCCAGGAGTCACTATAGAGATAGAGTATCAGCTTCTTTTCTTGTTCAGCAGTCTCTAGGGCTAATTGGATGGCTTTCACTTCTCTGAACTGGCTTCATTAATCTTCTCCTTCAGTGGCTTCAATGACTTGACAAACTTGTCCTTGTTTTGTCCCTCCCCAAACCCTTAATAATCTCCCTTGCCTGAGATACAATCACCTTTGTTGATGATGTCACATAGGCCAGTTTTCTGGAACCATGCCCATAAGAAAGCTGTGAGCACAGGGGTGTGTGTAAGTAAACTACTGACTGCTTTGTGAAAATAATGAAGGCATGCAATGTCCCAGGGAGATTCCAAAAGCATTTTAGTATCAGCACAGTTTTTGCTAATATGCTGAAGTTTTCAATTAGTTGTTATAAAGGTTAAGAGTATAAATTCTTTGAAAATATGTAGGGTTTTTTCCATTTCTTTGCGATACAAAGACCCCAACTCTTCACAACTTTGAGGTAGGTATTACGTGATCAAAGCTCCTCACAGACAACTAAAAGGATTTTCAGCTCAGAAAAGCCATGATTTATGGAAAAATAAATAGATAACTTATATTTGAAAAAGAAAAAGTATGAGAAGAATGGTTGTGGAAGAGATGCACAAACCTCTTATTTTACACCCTAAGACCAAGCATTTTACTTCCCAAACTTACTTTTACCCAAATTGCAGAGTTTGGATTGCAACAGTCCCTGATTAGTAGTCCCCTCTGGTCATAGGAAGTTCCTTCTTCACCTGTCAAGTCTGACAGTCTGTAGTGTGCTCCTTACTTCAGCCTCCCAGCTCTCCAGTCTTTGAAAGCTTTTGTGTAGGCGGGCTCTGTTGTTTCCCAGGGCAAGAATGATCTCCTTTTTCCTTGAAGAGGGTCTACCTAATCCAGTCACCTGAAGAAAAATTAGACAACTGTGAATTACAGTGGATAAAATAAATGCTGCCCTTCAGTATATAAAATGGATCTGAAAAACTATGCCTAGAAAAATGTAACATTAATACAATTTTCAAGCACAATAGTTCAAGCAAATCCTGAAAAATTAGTGAATTATATTAGCATTATTTCTGCTTCTTTGGACCTTCGGTATAGTTTAGTAGATATATTAATTAAAATATGTAAACTCTTCATGTAGTGTGTTCCCAATTTTTTTTCTTTTTATCTTCAGTAAATATATTTAAGGCCTAATTTGGATCTAGCACATCTACACAGCTTATGAATGATTTAAGAATCAATTTAAAAACCTGAACCTTCAGTTTAACTGACTCACTTAATATTTTTTATCTGCACAGCATGTATTTATTTTTTTTACTTTATTAGTCCACTTAAGAAGGTTATGTAAAGCAGAACAAAGAATAGGTAACTGACATATGCTACAAGGCTTCTGATCCTCACACCAAAATACAAAATGACAGTACAAATTTAACAAAAAATATCTGAACAGTTAATAAGCCTTACATAATTTATTACCTAATGGTGATCCTGGCAGTCATTGTTGATGGTGGAAAATTTATGATCTTACTGAATTATATAAGATGGAGCTTTGGTTAATACTGTGAAACAGTAATTCAGGAGAAATACTGTTTGCACTCATCTTGCTTCTGTTTAATGAACTGTACAGCACTTTTTGATCCACGCTGTGCTCTGAGGACAAGACGGAGAGAACAGTTGCACTACGATGAAACAGGTGTACAGAAAGGAAGCACAGGAGAACAAGAAGTCCTCAAAACCAAAAGATAAAGTATGGTGGATTAAAGTTTTGCTACTGGATTACTGGTGGCAGTAACAAAAATTGAATGTAGCGAATTCATCTGAATGCAGCTAGTACATGTTAGCTCTATTGTATACCATAGTATTAGTTAATTAAGTTTATCATGTGTTTAATGTGGTTTACCTTGCCTGCCTGCTAAATGCCTAGCCAGCCACTCTCCCACTCTCTGTCTTCAACAGGATGAGGGGAAAAAATAAGATGGAAGATCTCATGGGTCATAGAATCATAGAAATTTTTTTTATTGGAAAAGACCTTTAAGATCATCGACTCCAACCATTAACCACTAAACCATGTCCCTCAGCACCACATCTACCCATCTTTTAAATACCTCCAAGGATGGTGACTCAACCACTTCCCTGGGCAGCCTGTTCCAGTCCTTGAAAGCCCTTTAGGTGAAGAAATTTTTCCTAATACGCAATCAAAATCTGCCCTGGACAAACTTGAGGTCGTTTCCCCTTGTCTTATCTCTTGTTACTTGGGAGAAGAGATCGACCCTCACCTCTCTGCAATCTCATTTCAGGTAGTTGTAGAGAGCAATAAGGTCTTCCCTCAGCCTCCTTTTCTCCAGGCTGAACAACCCCAGTTTCCTCAGCCGCTCCTCATAAGACTTGTACTCTAGATAAAGGCAGGGAGATCACTTACTGATTACCATGATGGACAAAATAGAGTAAACTTGGGGAAAGTTAATTTAGTTTATTGCCAATTAAAATAGATTTGGATGGTGAGAAACAAAGATAGAAGCTAAAACACCTTCCCAACCACCTTTTTTCCAGGGTCAACTTCATTCCTTCATCCTCAACTCCTCTACGTCCTTCCCTCTCAAGTAGCACAAGGAGATGGAGAATGGGGGTTGTGACCAGTCCATAACAGCTCCTCTCTGTCACTCCTTCCTCATCACGCTTTTCCCCTGCTTCAGCGTGGGACCTTCCTATGGGCTGCAGTCCTTCAGGGTAAACCTCCTCTAGTGTAGGGTCTCCACAAGCTGCGGTTCCTTCAGGAAATATCCACCTGCTCCACCCTGCTCTCTACCCAGGTTGCAGGGAAATACATGCTTCACCATGGTATCCTCCACAGGTTGCAGGGGAATCTCTGCTCCTGCTTGGGCACCTGAAGCACCTCCTCCCCCTCCTCCTTCTCTCATCTTGGCATCAGCAGGGCTGTTTCTCACACTTTCCCTCTCCTCTCTCTGTTCAGCTTTGGCCAGCGGTGGGTCCATCAGAGCTGGCTAGAACCAGCTGTGCTCACCATGGGGCAGTCCCTGGCCTCTTCTCTCAGGGACCACCCCTGCAGACCCAGATAAACCCCTGCCTTGCCAGATAAACTCAATACAAACTGTAACGAGCAAATAACAAGAACTTAGGTGGAAGTGGCATCACCCTAATTTTGAACCTGGGTCCTCAGGCCTATCCTAATCTAAGTATTATATCACTACTGCTGATGGGCAAAATGGCTGAAGTACATGCAAACCTATCAGATATCTCACACTGATTGTGAAAATAAAACCACTTGAATTTTGTCTTGTTTTTTATCATGAATCTTTTCGCATCTCAAGGATATGTATCATCATGGTCAGTCTGGCTCCATGATCCTGTGTCAATCACAGCTTGTCAAGCTAATCTGTAGTTCCCTGGGCAGCTGCGAGGGATTGTGAACTGGAGAAGAAAATGTGCTAATCTGTTACAGCCATGAAGCTTAATCTTTATCATCTGTAATCTCACAAAGCCAAACTAAAAGGCAGACTTTTTTTTTTTTTTTTTTTTACACCTTCATATTATGTGGCCCGACATGTGGTTTT
>VYXH01005875.1:0-22069 GCA_013397275.1 Burhinus bistriatus | reverse complement strand
CTGGAAAAAAAAATTTGCTAATCTGTTACAGCCATGAAGCTTAATCTTTATCATCTGTAATCTCACAAAGCCAAACTAAAAGGCAGACTTTTTTTTTTTTTTTTGACACCTTCATATTATGTGGCCAGACATGTGCTTGTTGTCTCACTCAGAGACTGGGATCTTGTACATATATTTGACTGGGGAAAGTCAACCAAATGTTAATATCTGAAATTATATCCTTATTTTATTCCTTCTGTGACTAGAACTTCATTTTGCTTTCTTTGACCAAAACTGTAGGCTGAAGAAAATGGTAGATGCTGTATTTACATGTCTACTCCTAGGAAATTCCACTCATTTATGCATTATTTCTTAAGAAGCAGTTCCACCTTGCAGGTTCTTAGAGGCTCATATGCATCCCTACTACTAGAAAAGTACAGGAGTAAGTCTTGCTGATCTGTCAGAGGAAATCTAAAGGTAAGGAAAGAAGGTAGGGTTAAATCTTCACTCTTTCTGCTGAACACAGAACTGTTTTACTGTGCCTTATTCATTTTTTCTCTCCCACATATACAAGGGGAGAGCAGTGGGAGTTCCGAACCTGTAACTTCTCTAGCTTCATTTTTTTTTAGTAGAAAAATTTGCTTAATACAGTAGAATTAGGTGCAAGTATCTTAGAAGTCAGTCAATACAGTTTTAATCATACCTAGAGCAGATTACAAATTAAATTAACTGTCAGAGGGCTTATTGCATTTTGTGTGGCATTTTTCCTTCCTGTTATTAGAACAGTTTGATTTCAGCAAGGATGGAGTTGGTGCTCCTCCACCTCTGGATNCCCATGGGGGATCTACACTGGGAAGAAGGGAGGGGTGGGGGAATGTTGGTTTTTTTTTTAGATTTGTTCTTGTTTCTCATCATCCTACGCTGTTATTAATTGGCAATAAATTAACTCAGTTTCCCCAAGTTGAGTCTGTTTTGCCTGTAGTGGTAATTGGTGTTTTCTGAGTCCTTATCTCAACCCGTGAGCTTTTCGTCATATTTTCTCCTCCTGTCCAGTTAAGGACGGGGAGCAATGGAGTGGCTTGGTGGACACCTGACGTCCAGCCAAGGTCAACCCACTACAAGTATATTTGAATGTATGTTATTGGTCATCCAGTTCAGTCTCTGAAAACTCACAATATTTTACAGATAGCTTTTTAATCTTACCTTTAATGTCTCCAAAGATTGTACAATAACTATTTCACAAGAGAAGTCTTTCTATACTCTGATTGTCCTTTTTCTCATAAAGTTCTTGTAATAACCAAGGTAAATTTATCCTTCTAACTCAGCCCATTACTCCTTGTTTTATGACTAATGTTCAGCGTGACTGGCTCTTCCTTTCTCTCATATTATTGCCCTTTAACTATTTATGTAGACTTATCTTGTTCCTCTCTAAGTGTCACCTCTTTAAGCTAAGTAAATGTAATTCCTTTAATCGTCACTTATAAGTTGTGTTTTATATAGAAATAAAACAAGACAGAGTTATGTGAAATTTGTGTCTTTTTCCAAGCACTAACATAGGTAAAATAATTTGCTCTTCTCTGAAGTTCTACGATTGACTTAAGGAAAGCATCTTTCTTCCCCCAGAGCAGACGGATGGCAATAGGAAAATGTTCACAACAGGTCAATTCTGCATCTCCTTGAGTTGTGATATTTTTGGGGGAAAATGGAGCAGCTTAAAACAGTAGCTGTAAAACACAATCTCTGGGTTTTACATTTCATTCTGCATTATACCTTTCAACATGTGTTAACAGTATTACATTTCAGATTTTCTAGGATTCTAGGATTTGCACCAACAGAGCAATGATACTGTTTTAGTACATTTGATTGTTTCTGCCTACAGAAAGGGAAAAAATATGTAGAAAAATAACTATTTCTCAGTAACTTTTTTTGACTACAGAAATAAGACCATGAATTTCTGTCACTGTAATACCAAAGAATTTTCATGCTCTTGCAAACCCTTGACTTTTAGATTCTTTCCCATTTGTAATGGTAAATACCAAGCTTCAAAGGAAACAATATGTATATATTAACTAGTACACAGGGCTTCCATGAACAGTTTTCTCAAGCAGAATTGGCGCTGTGTTTTGGAGTTTTGACTTCAGGTGAACTCTAGTGTGGTCTCGTGGTGTGAATATCCACTGTATCTATCAAGCTCCTGAAGTTCACCTATCCACTGGTTTTCATCAAAAAAAATTCCTGTTGGCACACTAGGAGGCTGCTATGCAATATGAGCCAAAGTTCAGTAGATGTTGAAGGTCAAGAAACTTATTCCAAAAGCACCCTCCTACTCCAAATTAAAAACATAAATGTATACGTTGTACCCGCACAGTTCAGATTGCAGGTCAGGTGCAGATGAGACCAAATTGCCTTATTTGTGAGGAACAGCAGGAAGTTCCTACACTGTTATCTACAGGCAGGAAGTATCTCTGACAATAAGGCAGACTGGGGAGCTGCTCTGCCAACAGGACTGGGGTCTTGGGCTGACAGTGAGTTAAGTGTGAGCCAGCAGCCCGCCCTGTTAGCAGAGACAGCCAGCAGCTTCCTGGGCTGTATCAACAGGAGCACAGCCAATAGATTGAGAAAAGGGATTATCCATCACTGCCTGATGCTCGTTAGTCGACATACAGATACTGTGCATAGCTTGGGTACCCCAACAGAAGAAAGATGTTGATCAACTTGAGTGAGGTTAGGGGACAGAGGTGGTTGAAGACGAGGGACATGAGGCTTGTTCAGTCTGGAGAATGGATAGCTTTGGAGGGGGGCTGCCTGTCTGTGCCAACAGGATGGGTCACTGAGATGATAGGGACAGCCTAAGGGTTGCATACTGGGAGAATGAGACACAATAGACAGAAACGGAAACAAAAGAGTATCCACCCTTGGACGTTTTCTAGACCTGACTGGATAAAGCCCTGGATAAGCTGGTATGATCTTATGGGTGATCCTGCCGTAGGCAAGATATTGCAGTAGACAATCTCCTGAGGTTCATTCCAACCTCATCCTGTGATGCAATGAAACTGAAACAAAGAAAGAAGAAAATCAGATATATGCAAGTCTCATGAGAGAGAGAGAGGAGATGAGTATGGCTCTCCGAACAGGAGACAAATGTGCTGATGATGCTATTTTTCAGGAGGAGGTCTGTAGTGGTGAATTGAACAGGAATAGATAGATGGAAACAGCCTGAAGAAAAGACAGTTAGTCTAGCATATATCTCATGTCTCTGGCCTCAGGTAGTGATACAAAACTTGTCCTGTGTGCTCATCTCTTCACTCTCCTTCCAAAGTGAGAAGCTACAGTCTCCTTCACTCTTGCAGAAACCCACAGCTTATCCTCATTCTTCCCTTGCACTCCATCAAAGCCCACAAAATCAAAGCTGTGGTGGGAGGTAGCTTCCATGTAATTTTCTGGGCTAGCTTAAGGTGGGCTTGCTAATAAAAGGTATATCATTTTTACTTTAGAAAAATCATAGTAAAAACCATTTGAAATGGTCCCAATTTCTCACATGTGGCAGTAAAACTAGATTGGCTGGAGAGAAGAAGAGGGACAGCATTCATTTTGTCAAATGTTCCAGGCTTTCCTATGGTATTCTGAGATGAGCTACGTAAAAAAACCCAAACCTGGCTGTATGTTTATCAGTCTGCACAGTTTTAAACTTCGAGTTCTGGAAGTTTAGAAATAGAGTTAAAAATATATTTCTTGGCAGTACATTCTTTTATTCCCCCCTCTCGCATCAGCTCATGAGAACAAATAGGAGGTTTTTCCATCTGCTTCAATCCTATTAATATTTTAAATCTCCTTTTCTCATAATCTCTTTTAAATATGTTTAAAAAGACGTGGAGCTCCTGTTATAATAAAACAATAAACTAGATTAGATTAAATAGGATGACATTTTTCTCTGGGTTTGATCCACTTAATATAAGAATCTCAGATTTGGTGTGATTATTTGTGCAGCTTGAGATTTGATCCTATTTTTTAAACCAGATTCATTTATTCAGAAATAAGTTGACATATGCAGAGCTCCGTTCTCAGTTGCTTTAAATCTGGTTGGTCTCAGCTAGCATAATTTCACAGAGACTTTTACTCTTACAAGTCAAATCATTTAATAAGCCTACAATATTATTGCATTTGCATGAAAAGTACTCAGAATATAGTTCTTTTCTTTTTTTTTTTCCCCTGAAGTGGTTTTATACCACACGTCACACTTTATCTTCTATTCTTTAAGTAAGTACGAAAAATGAAGGGATGAAAAAGAGTAGAAATGTATCTTACAGTAGAGGGGATACATATTTATAGAGAACACTGTATTTAAAGAAAATACTGTAGCAAAGTCTAAATTGCAATAATTAGGGAATATTAATGCTATCTATACATAATATAGAACTTGCCATATAGGAATGCTGTTGGACATTTGCCCAAGATGCTTAAAGTAAGATTTCAAAAACTTATATTTGCCTTTGAAGAATTACATTTAGAAAACCAGAAAAAAGACTTTAAAAAAAAGTGTGTGTGCGTATACTTGTTTTAACAAATTCAATAAAGAAACATAGCATCATATTTGTTCCTTGTATTTGTTCCTTTGCATCAGAAGCTGGTAGATCCTTGTATCTATTTCTTGATCAATTGAAATAGTTCATGTTAGTAGTAGATTTTTAACTTGTTTGCTAGTAAACTCTTGGATAAGACAATATGCATTGACGCTAGTGAGTTTGATAATTATTTACAGTAGTTATGATGTGGGAACCCAAGGTTCAGATCCAAATAATTGAGAAAGTGTTTAACTAGAGGAGCTAGTCTGATCTGACTGTATCTTGAAGTCAAAAGCTAGCTTAAAGAGAAAAAGAATCACAGATTAATGCAGACTTGGCGCATCTCCAACCCTACCAGGTACTTACTCTCTACAGTATGTCCTCAGTATTTACTAAAGCCTGCTGCTGCCTACCCACAGACCTAACCCTGTCTGTTTTCAAACTTCCTGCCAAGAAAGTTTCTTTCTGGTTTACATTCATGTCTTTAACTGCTCCACTCTGAGTGACAATCTTACATTTATTGCATTTGGTGACACCAGCCTTCTTCTTCCCGGCTTCTATGTTTTCATTAGTTTAAGCCCCAGCAGCATTATTCTGAGAACACTGGAGTCTTCTAATTCCTACAAGGAGAAAGAAAGTTTTCTGAAGCAGGGGGTACAGAAAGCAGTTTGGGAGTAGGGAAAGAGGTACTTTGCATAGGAAAAAAAAAAAGCAGTACAAGGATGAAAAAGAAAGAAACTATAGAGAGCAGAAAACAACCAAAGTGCTTACAAATCTCATGTGTGGCTATTACTTGGATATACATTTTTATTTACCACAGTGACCTGAAGTCCTTTTGATACCTGAGAGAATCATAGAATAGTTCAGGTTGTAAAGGACTTTTAAAGGTCATCTAGTCCAACCCCCCTGCAATGAGCAGGGACATCTTCAACTAGATCAGGCTGCTCAGAGCCCTGTCCAGCCTGAACTTGAATGTTTCTGGGAATGGGGCATCTACCACCTCTCTGGGCAACCTGTTCCAGTGTTTCACCACCTTCATCATAAAAAATTTCTTCCTTATATCTAGTCTAAATCTACCCTCTTTTAGTTTAAAGCCATTACCCTTTGTCCTATCACGACAGGCCCTGCTAAAAGGTCTGTCCCCAAGTTTCTTATAAACCTTTAAGTATTGAAAGAGCTGTCCTGCTCTTGATTTGGCTCCAAATCATTCTGTCTTTCAAGAGTCAAAGTCCGGGACTGTGATGACTTCCTTCTAGACCACTGGCAGCCACTGAAATGAACATCTTCCAAATGCATGGATAAGGGAATTTAAGCAAGAGCCAGACCTCCAGGATATGTTTTTGTAATTCCCATACCTTTCCTAGTTCCTTTTGCTTGTCTGTACATGAAGGCTGACACGGTTTTGCTCAAATCACAATAGGGATGTAGATGCCGCCATTATGACCTCACAGGTTTTGACTCAAAAAAGTCTTTTAGAGATTCTGTCTTTGGAGAAATTCTTAGCAGTTACGTCAAAGCCATTCACCTGTTTCTGTATTTGATTCCAGCAGCTGTTAACGTACATTTATATCTCTCTTCCTTGATGTTGCCGCAATTTGGGCAGATGCTTATGGTTATTTTTCCTGATTGTGATTTTTTAAGAGTCCTGTTTTGTGTTCCAGTAATGAAACTGTTATTTATTATAGACCAGGCCTATTTCACTGCCTCTTGGGCTTATTCAACCAGCTAATTTGTCTTTGATGTTCATGTCATTATACATTTCATCTCCCTTAGTTTGTTCTCTTAATGTTTAATACAGCTTAAACAGCTGCACTTTCAATAAACTTTAATTGTTTAAATTCATGTGAGTATGTTGAGAGCAGGTCAGTAAGAACTAGAACTCTTCTGCTTTTAAGAGAACAGCTATTTACTATGTTGCAAGAAGTTTGTTTTGATGTCTTTTGTACCAACACAACCTTTAAAATATTTTCTTTTTAACCTCTGTAAAATTTCCCAGTATAGCTATACAGAATTTGACTTGATATTTTTAAATTGTTTTCATTTTTCAATTTTTAAAAAATAAGAACTTGTTGATACTCTCTGTGTGGTCCTATCTATGATCAGAAGTTAAGTGATTGATGGTCAAAACTCTACTGATTTACTGATTTACTGACACAGAAGTACTTCTGTTAGAGTGAACTAAGGTAATGTTAAGTACACCAAAAAGTTCTCTTTTGGGCAGCAAAATGGGCCTGGGAGCCTGAGAAAATACACAGGCAATTAACCCTAATGGGTGACTATTCCTCTGTAGCTGTGTTCACTGCAGATCTCGGGTAAGTCAGAATTCATCATGTGTTCATCTGATCTGCAGCATGAGAAGGCATAACCCAGTGACCTAAGATTTTAAATGTAGGTGTATAAAATCAACCGTGTACATTCACCCCTCTCTAGCATGCTGTTCTCTGTGAATGAATTACTGCACCTCTATGCTTTCATGTGATTCAGCATAGTAGGAAAAGTAGCAACCTGGACCTGACCCAGGCAAGCAGTCTTATTATCATATCAAAAACTCCAGATCCCACTAAAGTCCAGGACTTGACTGGATTAGGAAGGTATCAGTCCTTAAAGGTTAGTATTGGATATTTCTTTATGCTGTTTCAATAACTCCTCTGGAGTTAAAAAAAACAGCACCCAGCTAACTGATGTGTTGAGTTTCAATAGAGTAAGCATTAAACAATTCCCTTTTCTTTGTTTATATGCAGATTACACCAAATAACATGTATCCAAAATTGTTTGTCATTTCTTCTGAAATAGCTAAAAAAATTAACCTTTTGATTTTCTTTTTTAAATCTATAAGGATAAACTTCCAAGCAAATAAACACATTATTAAAAGTCAGAGATAGTGTTTGCTACATTAATTTTCACTCTAAAATTAGTTTTTTGTTTCACAAGTCCAGTGCTCTTCAAAAATGCGTTGGTAACAGTTCCTTCAGATTTTAAATATTGTGTCATCCTTAAGAAAATATCTATAAAAGTAGATAAGCAGGTAAGGATATTTAGGTTATACTTAGGGCAGCTACTCATCTTTGAATAAGACAATTACAGAAATTGAGCACCTTAAACAGAGTGCTGTGGAAAACACACATCACTGTTGAACTCCCAACTCACAAAAAAGTAGTTCTCTGTAGTCACTTAGACATTATGATTGGTAAAACATCCAGTGGAAGGTCAAATATATTAAGATACCTTTCATTCTTCTGGAGGATGTGGTTTAGTAGCTCCTAGCTTGACTGGGGTGAGCAGAAAGAAACCAAAGAGTCAAGGTATCTGACTTTGACTGGAACATAGCAATTAACATATTCATCACTACTTTGTAAAGTGTAAGCTAGAAGTCCTCTCTTGAAGGATTTAATCTGTCTGAAGGCTGACATGAGCAGTCATAAAACAGTTCTCTCCTCTTGGTCCTGACTTTTGCTTGGGATGTTGCCCTTCATTGCCACACACTGACACTCAGAGCTGAGGGGGAATTTGTGTCCCTCTGCAGGACGGTAGCAGCCCCAGCTCAGCATGTTTATGGTATGACTTTGTCCACCAACTCCAACTGCAATTCTGCTACTTAAAGTCAGTATTTCCCAGAAGCTCCTGAGACTTATCTGTCTGTTTATGCTACTCGTTCTTCTCTCTTCCAAGACATCATTTCATTCCCTTTTGGTCAGAACGTTAATCTTTCTTCTGCAGGTTGAGATAGCATATACAGCCTTTGGTGAATCTAAATAAGAGATGTGCTGCTAGTAGGCAAATACAGCAAGTTTATCTTGATGTAGTTAGGAAACAAACTAGCCTAAGCAGTGGTGCCAGCCAGCAATCTCTTTCAAATGTATGTACGGAGATTCCTACTGATTCGGGACCCTTTTAGGCAGAAAGCACGTATCACGGAAACAGGCTCCTCATGGCAAATAGGGCTTCAAAAAAGGAGAAAAGTCTTTTGGCAGAAGAATAGCTGTTTAGCATTAAGTAGAGCTGGGAGGAATTACAGAAGGCATCAGATATATATCCTTGCCTGCTGTGAAGAAGAAGTGCTGATCTGCCAAAAGAGATAATAAATGGCATCATATGGAAATGAAGAAAAGAACCCAGGGAATACTGCAGAAGTGGTGCTTTCTTGGCTGATTTTATTTTTATTTTTTACAGGAAACTGGCAGAAAAAGTAATGCTAATGTCACTAATGCTTTCAAACAATTCTAAAGTTGATGGACTGTATGCTGAATAAGCTATAAACAGTGCAAAAAAAGTGCAGAAAGACAGCGTGGGAATAGAGACAGAAAAGAGGGAACAGAGTTTTAATAGGAAAGATGCAAACTACCAAAAGCAATACTGTTAAGTTGGATTGAAGGAAGATAGAAGGGCACAAACTGGACCTCTTTACAGTGTGGTATAGCTTATAAAAGTCCAGAACAATTCTGATATGTGCAGCTCTTGTCATGTAGAAAAAAAATAATAGTCTGTTTCTCTCTGGCTTTAGTGTAAGCACAAATGGAACATTAAATCAAGTTCCAGACATCTGAGCACTGGAAAGATAGCAACAAACAGTAGGATGTTTAGAGGGGTGTTGCAAAGAACATAAAAAGGAGGAAGGATTTAGAAAGAATATAAGATTGAAGTACAAATTATTTTTGTTTAGAGACATTTTGTGTACCTCCTTCTGGAAATCATATGCTGTACGCTTATGTGTTTTAAATATTTGTAAGAGAAGTGATTTTTCATTCTTTTATGTGATTTTATTACATTTCTAAGCTATTTTTCATGTATTGTCAAAAAAAAAATCCAAACTTCAGTTTGATACTGTGTTAGATTCAGTTTCTCTAAAATATTTCCTCTATATGACCTGATTTAATTTCAGGTGTGCCTTTGCAGAATTGAGTAAACAATAGTAGTCTCACTCTGCAGATGACATCATGTAGACAAAACAATCTGGTTTTTTTGGTTTGGTTAGGTTTTTGTTTTTTTGGTTTTTGTTGGGGTTTTTTGTGTTTTTTTTTTTTAAATTAAAAAAGCCACAAAAGAGAAAGGAAGATTGAAAAGAGACATCTACTAAGACTGTATAGTAGTGTAGAGTAGGTTGTAGATCTTACTTCTCACCTAAACGTTACCACAAACTTCTAAAAAGGGTCGTCTTTTATCTGTAAATATCTCTGATCTTATTTTTACAATAGGGATAGCGATATTTCTGCACCCCCTAGGAATGATCAAATAAGAGTTATAGTGAAGTATAATGTATTGCAAAGTGGGGACAAAGCTTGCAAATTAATGAATTGAATCTAACCCCTTGGACGTTTGACTTTCCTAAGTGTTAGTTTCCTAGAGGTTTCACTTGCGGATATTTAGTTGTTCTGCAACAACTTCAGAGGGCTAGGTGTTTCACTGGACACGCAGGTGCTGTGAAAGCTTGCACATGGCATTCACTTGTACTGTTGCAATTTAAACTCTAACAGTCTTTCTCCGCCTGCTCTCAAATGTGAGAATGCTTCCACTTTTTAACTAGAATATACCAGATATAGGGAATGTTGTACGTGGTAGAAAATGTCAGATTCAGGCATTCCCTGCTTTTTCAGTTGCGTTATTCAGTGAGATGAATGGAAAATCTACAACTTTTCCTTTCTTACAGTGAGGACAAAGTCTCTTTCTACAACCTTTTCATAAACAATAAAAACATAATCCATTCAGTATGAACACATTTCCTTAAGCTGAACTTTCTGGCATTGGGCAGTTGCTCTTATTCCTGCCAATTTTACCTCTGGGCCTGCTTATACTTACGTTCTTTCCCTTCCTCTGCAAATAACTATGGGTTTTGGCTGACAGGAATTCAAGGAAGCCAAGTCCCAGGGAAAGTTGACTCTTTCATTTACTTGTGTTGCCAGCTTCTTTGCTTGCTGAAAAACTGAAATAACACCAATTTGGACACAGTGACAACTTGTTTTTTATTCAAAGTAATCAGTCATTCACTGCAGTGAAGAAAGTACATCTGTTTACATCTGTTAACTATTGCCAGCTTCATGTAAATATTTAAAAGGCAAGATAGATTCCCACTCCTCTTTTGCATCCCTTTACTGAAAAGAAGCTATCAGACCCTGAAATTCGGAAGCCCCACCTGATTATGGAGACCTTTTGGATTTCACAGCAGTGGACTGACGGACTCTGAAAACTGCTTTTGCTGAATACCTGTTATTTATAAAAAGCAAGTGAGGAGCAACAGAGTAACATTATGAGAAACCTTGAGGTTTATCTCAAGGTTTTTGTCAGAAAATTGAATAAATTTTACTATTCCTATTGTTGAAAAATGTATGTAGAATTTAAGTGGTTGTGTCTACAACAATTGTGGAATTATTGAAAGATTGTGATTTCACAACCTCTTTAAGCAAGCCTAAAGGTAGAATGTTACCAAGGGGAATATTTCAGTCCCCCATACATTTTCTCTATATTTCTACTGTTCTCCTGTTCTCCTTTGTGCTAGGACTAGTGTTTATGGTGCCGCATGGGAAGTTATTTTTCAACTGAATGAATTTCCTAAGCCACCTAGGAAAAAAAAAAAAGAACAAACTCAAAAAACAAAGGAATTCCAAGAACAAAAATAAATCCATACAAATACTATAGCTACCACAGAGGGAGAGCAGGAACTTGCAGTCGTGTGCAGGGAGAGGCCAGAATCGCCACTTTTGTTTTAATCTGACTAAGTGTGATGGGAAATTATGATGCTGCACAGAAGTGAGATGAAATGTCTGTTTCAACATCTTAACAATGTCATTTTTATGCACTAAGTGTTTAAACTTTTTTTTTAGAAGAATGTCTATTTAGATCAGTGATTTTATTATTATATTAGTTAAAAGTGAATCTACTTTATTTATCACACAGATTTGACCATGACATATACTTCAGTTGCTTAATGTGGCCCTTACCAATTAAAATCATTTATGACACAGGTAACAAGTATCAAGATACATGTCTTATTGTTTTGGTGAAATACGTCTTAGTACTAGAAATAATTTAAAAGCAATACTTTTATTGGTTTTGAAGAAAAGGGCAGCCAGAAATTTTTTACAGTAGTGGTAATATAAAAAAATGGGAACATAATGTAAAACAATCAAGTTGCAGCAGCCTTAAGTTATTTCCTGGTGACAAAGCTACCATAACTATGTATGTACTGTTAGCTCACCACAACTGAGGCAAAATGTTTCAGTTTAAATAGCCATAAAAGCATTTTAATGAATTCTACCTAACAGCCTAACAAGCCTAACAGCAACTATGATGTCATTCATGGCAGTTCAGCAGATAGATCATAACTTCTCATCAGCTTTTAAAAGCTGGATAATTAAAACTGTATTCATCTGTGAAAGTGAAATGTTGTAATGGTAAGAATCTACAGAAGATCCTACCTCCAGTTACTTAAAGGAAAGTTGTATTGAATTCTGACTAAATTAGTTATTACTTCATTATTTATGAACAGATACAGATGGTGAACAATTTTTTCCACATTCAAGGCAACCTGAAAGCATTTTCCATCTCTCAGAGTATTTAAAAAAAAATATATCAAATTTTAAATTCTTGTTTTAAGCTTACATTTATTTCTGTGGGGATAGAAAGGGATCAGATATAATAATTCTGTGAATTTTAAACACTTGGAAATCATCAAACATGCAGTAAACCCAGAATTGGAATCCAAATGTGTATTTTCTGAAGCACAGATTGCCTTTGATGTATTACCTCAGCTGTGTAAATAACCCTTGACAAAGAGTGAATGTGATAGAATATTTCCACAATAGGCTGTTTATTATGGTTTTGGGGAGGTGCAGTGTGGACTACAAAAAAAAGAAAATTCTTTCCTTTTGAGAGAAAGAAAAGAGCAAAACCTAAATGTGATGACCTTTCATGTATCTTAAAAACACCTGCTATTACTACAAATCTCTTGAGAATACCCTGCAGTGGATCAGTATAACGGAAAAAAAAAAAAAAAAAAAGCGGAGAAAAACTCATTACAAATAAATCATTCCAGCTTAATTATGAATGAAATAATATTGGTATTTCCCTACTTATATCAGTGTGCGAAATGCACCAAGAGTGTGACAAATGAAGGTATGTAGTTTAAATTGCCTATTTAAACATATCAGTTTCAAAAAAAGTTATATTAAATCATAGTGGGACATTCAAATACATAAATTAAACAAAATCTGAAAAGCCATATCAGGAATTCATATCCAGCAATGAAAATTAAATGTGAAAATATGGTACTAAATATTGTATTGTTTTTAAATCAAAACTGAAATTACATCCCCTAGAGCATATTTAGGACCCTATGTGAGTGACTGAAGTGGTAAGCACTGATGACCAAGAACTCTCACTTAGGCTTTTTTAAATACATTTTTTTGGTGATCAGATTTTAAGTATATATTTTTGCGACATAGAATCATAGAATGGTTAGAGTTGGAAAGGACCTTAAAGATCATCTGGTTTCAACTCTCCTGCCCTGGGCAGGGATGCCTCCTACTAGACCTGGTTGCTCAAAGCCCCGTCCAACCTGGCCTTGAACGCTTCCAGGGATGGGGCCTCCACAGCTTCTCTGGGCAGCCCGTTCCAGTGCCTCACCACCTTCACAATTAAGAATTTCTTCCTAATATCTAACATAAATCTACCCTCTTCCAGTTTAAAACCATTACCCTTTGTCCTATTGCTATACTCCCTGATACAGAGTCCCTCCCCACCTTTCCTGTAGGCTCCCTTTAAGTACTAGAAGACTGCTATAAGGTCTTCCCTGAGCCTTCTCTTCTCCAGGCTGAACAATCCCAACTCTTTCAGCCTGTCTTCAGAGGAGAGGTGCTCTAACCCTCTGATCATCTTTGTGACCCTCCTCTGGACCTGGTCCAACAGATCCATGTCCTTCTTTTCTTGGGGGCTCCAGAGCTGGACACAGTAATATACACATAGCATATACACATATCTATATATATACACACATAGCATAAAGTTCATAGATATCTAGGATTGCATTGAAAAACGTAGATTTCTTCAGATATCTGATTTGATGGTGAGCTCATAAAGAAGTGGCTGCGCTTGTTTAAAGCTTATTTTTACGTAGTAGAACTGATACTAAAGGAACGATTAACTAAATTCTGCTGAAGAATCATTTGTTGGACATATGACTGATAACTTATAAAGATCACTAAATCACTGTTGGGATACTTTTGCAGTTTCCAAAAGAACTGCATTGTGATGAGCAAGTTTACAGTAAAAGATTACAATATCTTTGTATTTTATGTATCATTTGTATTGTATCCTTTGTATTATTTGTATCATTTGTATTGTACTTATCATTTGTATTGTGTGTATGTATCACGAGAAAAGGAGGCTCAGGGAAGACCTTATATCTCCCTACCACTACTTGAAAGTAGGTTGTAGAGGGGTGGGTGTTGGTCTCTTCTCCCAAGTAACAAGAGATAGGACAAGAAGAAATGGCCTCAAGTTGCACCAGGGGAGGTTTAGATTGGATATTAGGAAAAATTTCGTCACCAAAAGAGTTGTCAAATATTGGAACAAACTGCCCAGGGAAGTGGTGGAATTGACATCCCTGGAGGTATTTAAAAGACGGGTAGATGTGATGCTGAGGGACATGGTTTAGTGGTGGTTTTGGCAGGGTTAGGTTTATGGTTGGACTTGATGATCTTAAAGGTCTCTTCCAACCTAGGTGATTCAATGATTCTATGATCTTGTTGCACAGCCAAAGGGGGGACAAGATGCACAATATTCAGCTTTGTTCTGATCAATCAGAAAAGCTCTGGCTTGGCTAATCTATGTATTTGTGATAAAGAGTGTAGGAAAAGAGGTTTTCTTTCCGTGAGTACCAAAACCATACTCAAAACATAGAATGGAGCCAATCATTTAGACCAGAACAAAAAGCATTCCTGTGCAGTGTTCAATACGAGGCTGAGAGCCAAAAACTTTACAGATTTCAACTCAGCTATCCAGTTAAGCACACATGCAAAAGTGAGAATAAGTATTCTGTGCTGGCAGCTAAGGATCAGTTTCTTTTCCAGAAAATGTTTGCTGTTGCAGGATACTATCCAGAATTTTTTTAGCAGGTCAATGAGCAGAAACAACTTATTACAATGCTTGATCATCTCCCTTAGCTAATGAAGTCAATAAAACTCTGAAACCGCTCCAAAAGTTATGGTCCTAGCTTGAATGGCATGAAGGGTTGCTACAAGAAAGCTGGAGAGGGACTTTTTACAAGGGCATGTAGTGACAGGATGAAGGGTAATGGCTTCAAACTGGAACAGAGTAGATTTAGAATAGATATGAGGAAGAAATTTTTTACTCAGAGGGTGATGAGGCACTGGAACAGGTTGCCCAGGGAAGTTGTGGAAGCCCCATCCCTGGAAGTGTTCAAGGCCAGGTTGGATGAGGCTTTGAGCAACCTGGTCTAGTGGGAGATGTCCTTGTTCATGGCAAGGGGGTTGGAACTAGATGATCTTTAAGGTCCCTTCCAACCTAAACCATTCTATGATTCTATGATTCTATGATTCTATTCAAATCCAAGGGCATATGCAGATTCCTGTATTCTTTGCCTTATTTGTCCAAATGTTGAGGAAAAAATGCCGCAGGAGTTTTAAGGAGTTTTTTCCATTCCACGGTTGTATAAGAGAAAATACAATTGTGATAAATATTGTTGTTTGTGAGAAACACTTTCTGCAGAGAAAGGCAAAACACCTCCTTTCTTTCCTGTACCTAAAAAATATTTGTGTAATTCACAGATATATACATATAATAAACTGTGTTATCAAAGGATTCCCAGACAGTCTGCCTTTCATAATGACTCTGGAACCAGTGAACATAATTTATGACTAAGAAAATTTACGAAAAATGTAGGTAGTGTCATCAAGATTGTTATTGAATCTTTATTACATCTTTTTTTTTGGTTTAACTAAATAATCTGGTTTAATAGCACCCTTTCCAGTTTAACAGCTACTAATGGTGATTCTTTATTTGATTTTTCCTTTGATTATTTGCAAATTCACATTGTGCATGCTGGTAGCTATGTACCAGGACAACATAATTTCTGCTCTCCTCTAAGAATATCACATTTAGATTGTATACTGTCACTGTGCATGGTGCTAAAACAGTGCTATCATTGGTACTCATACTGTTTTCTACATAAAAAAATGAAATAACATTGTAACAACCACTCAGAGCTTTAATGGTATCTTAATATTATTGAAACTGTTAACAACACCTTGAATTAGACATGCTAATGAGGATGGAAAACTTCAAATTACTAGTCAGGCTTTTTACATCCAGTTTGCTTGTGGTTAAATAACATTTAAAGGCTAGCAAATTGTTCTAAATATACTCAAAAGTCCTCCCTAAAAGCATTCCAGATTAATGAGATGAATAATGCTTCACAGATTGATATCTAGAGAAAAATTTCTTCTCCCCAAAAGCACGCCATACCACCAGGCTAGAGGAGAGAGAGAAGGATCTCAAAGAAAGCCATCTTCATACCATCTTACAGGTATGAAAATTTCACGCTATGAGTCATACATCTTCCTTTCAGACTGATTTGCACTGATCTGAGCAGCTTTAGCTATACTATGGTATCTTCTCCGTTTTGTATCGGAAAAGTGGTCCTGGTTGACACTGACAATAATTATCTGCTTGCATATAAATAATACCAACTGACATCTCTCCTGTTTGTTGGACTATGGTGGAAGAGAGTCAACTGCTCTCCATCCTCTTTTTCAGAAGAAAACATAGCACCATCTCCAGCAAGTTTCTCCACAGTCTTGAGGGAAAACTTTGGATCATCTGACTGCTGCCTTAACCTCCCGCTTGAAAAGCTCTTCAAAACATTACAAAACTATTTGGAGTTCTCTAACTTCAACACATTTCCAAAACAAGGCATGGTCTTCTACTCTAAATATTGTTTAATTATCAGTTAATTATTTACTTAGAACACTAAATGGTTGCAATGGGTTGACCCCAGCCGGCAGCTAAACACCCACACGGTTACTTCCTCATTTCCCCCTCAGTATGATGGAGGAGAGAATTAAAAGAGCAAAAGCTCAAAACTCATAGTTTGAGATAAAGACAGTTTAACAGGTGAAGCAAAGCTGCACACGCAAGCAAGGCAAAAAGAGGAATTCAATCACTATTTCCCATCACTGGGCAGGTTTTTAACCACTTCCTAGAAAGCAGGGCCTCAGCACACGTTAATGGTTGTTTGGGAAGACAAATGCCATAACGTCGAACATCCTCTCTCCCTCCTCCTTTCACTAAATTTTTATTGCTGAGCATGACGTCATATTGTATGGGATATCCCTTTGGACAGTTGGGGTCAGCTGTGCCAACTGTATCCCCTCCCAGCTTGAAAGGAGGACTGCAAAGAGAAGTTTCCATTGCTCGCTGTGTGAATAGGCCCACATTGACCTCCAGATTACTCCAGGAGGAGGACAGAGGTAGCTTCTGAGACCAAAGAGGTCTGGCTGTGAGGATTGTCTGGTGCAGGAGTACAGTCTTTGGGAACTGATGGCTCATGAATGGGTGTTGACATTCTCTCAATGGCTTCAAATACCTTGGCACAGGACTATTTTGGAATTGCAGTGGAAAGCTGTAAAGGAGGTAAGTTGGAGGGATGTGACAGAAGCTAACGTACAATTTGAAGGAGAAGGGTCTCTTACACATAAAGTAAGCCCCTTTTCACTAGGGACTAAGCAGCCAGCTCTTCCTACTACTTTCCTAGCCCTTGTGAATGGTGCCTCCACTAAGCAGCAGCAACCACTTAGTCTCTTTTCCCATTTATCTTCTGCTGCCTAGTGAAGTAGTAAATAACACTTTGCCTTGCCAGCATCCTCCTTTCAACATTTCTTCCAAACGTCACACTGCAACACTTGTCCACTATACTCTCTCCAGCAGCCTGCTCAAGTTTAGGCCTATGAGGTTTTCTGAGGGTTAATAGAGGCAGCAGTGAAAACCACATGCTAATATTTAGAGGAGGTCAAAAAGAGCATAGAAGACAAAGTAACCTCTGTGTCCTTGTCCTGGTTTCAGCTGGGAAAGAGTTAATTTTAATTCTAGTGATTACTGTGAAAGCAATGCCAATAATAACTATTGTTTTTAGTTGTTACTAAGTGATATTTACACTATTTAAGGACTTTTTTCAGCTTCTTGTAGAATAGACCGAACAGTGGAGTGGCCAATGAAATATTCCATACCAGAGACATCATGCTCAGTGTATAAATGGGGGTTAGCCAGGGGGTGGGAATCTGTGATTGCTGCTCAGGATGGTGCCAATTCACCAGGCGGTGAGAGAGACCCATGTCATTATTATTATTGTTATGATTATTATTTTTCCTTTTCTGNGCTTGGATGGGGAAAAGGGGGCGTGACCAAGTGGCTGCGTGGTTCTAGCTGCCAGTTGGGGTTAAGCTACAACATTCCTAAAGGAATAATGTGCATCTCGTGCTCAGGACATCCATGGGTGAGCATGGGTAAAGCAGTCCCCATACAAAGACTCCCAGAGAAGTCAGTCTGCATGTCTCCTCGTACCTTAGAGAAAGTGAGGTCCAGGAATCCGGATGCCAGCTCACTATGGTGTTTTTCCAAAGAAGCTCCTTAGTCAACTGGACTGAGTTTACCATACCGTCGCTGGGGTTGATGCTGTACAGTGGATGTTATCTAAACGTGGATCAAAAAGGAAGATTAAATAGCAGGCACCAGTTTTTTTCTGAAAAGGGCATAAGGAAGAACAGAAAAAAGGCATCTGTTTCAGTCTACTGATCTACCTCTGTTGCACCAAAAAACTTACTAATTGACACACAGTCTTAGATAATTAAAGCTTGTAGATTGAATCTCCATACCACATGACACCTTCTCATTTTCTGAAATTCATAATAATTTGTATGCTTTTGACCCTTACAGCCTCATTTGTTTGTTTACTTTCTGAGGGACAAAGCAACAGAACTCTTGAAGTAGAAGAAAGCGAAAGTGAGGTTGTCCTTAAACTAATACAGTGCGAGTAGTTTATGACTGTATATGATGTACAGGGCTTACTAAGCTACTAGCATTTATAACCTTGAATACAGATTCTCTGTCTGCTATCATTTTGTTAAACTAACTAATGTGTTTTTTAACTTTCTCCCGGGGTTGTAAAAATTTAAGCTCAGTTGACTTTTTATTTCACTACTGATCAGGTTAACAGTACCAGATGAATCTTCCTGTCCACACCACTGAGCAGCCTTACAGTTTTGTCCAAGACAAATGTTAAATGTAATTTGAAGGTCACTGGAAGTGATGCAGTAGTTGCTGGGAAACACTTTATATCACTTTACTTTTAAGCAGTCGACTTCCAGATGAAACTGAAAGAGATGTAAGAAATTGATTGCAGAGATGAAGAACAGAATATGTAATATCAACAGCAGCACCGTTAACAGACTACACATGAAGCTTGCGGTATAGTGTTCCCTCGCCAAATCTAAGCAATTAGATATACAGACAGTAAATGTCTGAAAGCCACAGTCTTCACAACTTATTGGATAAGGCATCAAACTGACATAGTTAGTCAAGTTCAAAGTACAATGTTTGTGTCTATGACCTTTTCCATTACCTGTGTAGAGAGTGTGCATTATCCATATATCTAGAGTAATTTTTCCTTTCTTCTTTTCTAGTATGTCTTTCTATATGACTTTCTCTTTAACCATTCAGGCTCGCTTTTTCCCACAGAGCTTTTTTGCTACTCCACCATGAGCTCTTTCCCAAAGACATGACATTTTGCATCATAGACACCTGTTACCATGTTCTGCTTTTATTCTAGCTGCTGTATTGATGAAATACCCCCTCACTATGAAGGAAACACTGATAACTACTGGGAGTGTAGTTCACGAAGCAGCCAGTACTCACTTTTTTTTAATCTAAATGGTGGTTCTTTAGTTTGCTTTTGAGAATGTCCCACAGGGCAAGAGGAAAAGCCTTACTGAAGTCAGTTACATGCTCTGCTGTAACTTGGTACAGATTCCATCTTGGAGAAAATAAGACTGCCTTGGCACCATCTGAACTTTGACAAAACTATACTGTCTGTCTTTTTCATTTTATTCTCTCTCAATATAAATGGATTGGTAACTCTTTCTGTCCTAGTTCCTCAAGATAGGTACCATGATCTGTAATTCTTTTACATTCCTTCCCACTGCTCCTCCTCTCAATTCTTAACAGCTGATACAGAATTTCACTTTCTTCTTTTTCAAACTGCCTGTCCTCTATGATCTCTTGAAGAAAACCACTCATGTTTTATAAATCTCTTTGGTTAGATTTTATTTTTCTTTTAAAGCATTTAAAGATAAATTTATCAGGCTATTATGACTTAAATTCAGCTCATTTATCTAAATATTCTTTAACCTGCTCTTTTCAAATTCTCTCTGACATACTGATCCTTGTGATAAAACTCATTGTATGAACTATCTGGTCAAAACTACTTTTTCTTTCTTTTTTTAATGAAAAAATCAAAGAAGGTATTGAATTTAGTCTGTTGTGCATAATCTTTTTTTTGTTCTCCTTTCCTGTTGAATAAGAGACTTTTGCTTCCTTTTGATTTCATTTTTCTATTGTGTTTATAAAACCTCTTCTTGCTGTACCTTATTTTATAGCTAGCCTTTCTGATTATTTTCATGTCTTCATTCTTCTGTCAATTCTTCATACTTCCCCTTTGGCAACAGTAGTTTTGTCAGTTTGCAATTTTTCCCCATTTTTTCCCCTAACATTGATGCATTTCTGATTAGACTGGTAGTTTATTGAATTAACTATCTTTCCTTTGAATTACAGCAGTCTGATTGCTGTCCTTTTAATACTGTCACTTTCAGGATCTGCCAGTTTTCCTGTAGAACAACTTAAAAGGTATAAAATATACTTTCAGATATATAAAACAAACTTATAGGTTGCTCCCCCACCTACCCGCTTCACATCATGGTCTGCTTTTGTGAAAGCTGTTGTTCTTACTCTGCTGTCATGGTCTGTCCTTTACCCTAGAATAATAAAGAATATAGTTGTACAACTGCTTCCATACAAATTATTTTCACCTGTTTTATTTTACAAACCAAAGAAGTTATCAGTGAGCTATTATTCTACATTTGATGTTGAGTACCATAAAGCACTACATGACATTTTAAATGTGGAAGATAATTTGGAAGATAAACTGTATCCCAATACATTTCAAGAATTTGTGTTACTTAATACTGGGTTAAGTGAAGTCTTGTTTTTAGTAACTGCAGTCCTTTGCATGCTTCTGTTTCTCAGCATAAAAGGCTTCACTTCTCTTTAAGGTCTTGCTTTTCTAGTGTCTATATGGTAATTTTCCCCTCCAGTATTCTTTCCACTCTCTTTATATTTTCATCATTTCATAAGATAAATAGTATTTACTTTCTGGTGGATTTCTGCCAAATCTGTTAAAACCCTCTTCACTAAGTCCAGGATAGATGTATTTGGTTTACCTGGCAGGGTTTTGGTAGCAGGGGACTGCAGGAACTGCCCTATGTCCAACAGAGTCACTTTCAGCCAGCTTTAATGGATCCATCGCTGGTCGGAGCTGAGCCAACCAGCAGCACTGGTGGCACGTATGTAATAACATATTCAAGAAAGGTTAAAAAATGCTGTGCAGCAGCTGTGAGAGAGGGGTGATAAAATGTGAGATAAACAACTATGCAGACAAGTTGAGAGAAGAAGGAGGGGGAGGAGGTGCTCCAGGCACCAGAGCAGAGCTTCTCCTGCAGCCTGTGGTGAAGATCATGGTGACGCAAGTTGTCCCACTGTAGACTGTGGAGGACCCTACTCAAAAGCAGGTGGTTATGCCCTAAAGAAAGCTTCGTCCCATGGAGAGCTCATGGTGTCGCAGGCTCCTGGTAGGAACTGTGGTCTGTAGAGAGAACCCCATGTAGGAGCAGGTTTTGTGGCAAGACCTGTGACCCCATGGGGGACACTCACTGGAGTAGTCTGTTCCTGAACTTCCTTTCCTATTCCATGGAAAGAATCCACACTGAAGCAGTTTTTGAACTGCAGCCTGTGGGAAGGACCCATGCTGCAGAAGATCGTGAAGGACAGTATTCTGTGGGAGAGACTCCACGCTGGAGCAGGGGAAGTGTTATGGACCGGCTGCAACCCCCATTCCCCATCCCCATTGCACCACTTAGGCAAGAATGAGGTAGAAGAGTCAGGAGCGAAGTTGAGCCTAGGAAGAAGGAAGGGTTGGGGGCAAGGTGCTTTTGCCTTTCTTTTTATTTCTTACTATCCTACTCCTTTATTAATTGGCAATAAATTAAATCATTTTCCCAAGTCAAATCTATTTTGCCCATGACAGTAATTGTTGTAATTGGTGAGTGATTGCCCTGTCCTTATCTCAACTTATGAGGTTTTCATCATATTTTCTCTCCCTGTCCTACTGAGGAGGAGAGTGAGAGAGCATCTTGATGGGCACCTGGCAGCCAGACAAGGTTAACCTATTGTCGTAGTTTGGCCTCAGCCGG